>SNQJ01S0193069.1:3005-17797 GCA_010110895.2 Picea sitchensis | reverse complement strand
ACATTTAACCAATAAATATACAATCACATAAATGAAACAGTGACATAGTGATTTTTCATGAGGAAAACCAAAAGGAAAAAACCTCTTCTTCTTATGAATGAAAGGCAAGCTCCAACTCCTCTTTGCATTCTTATTTTATCTGAGCTACAACCCAGATGAGGCTTCTACCTCTGTTTCTTCGGCACCTACTGAATGGAAGTTACAACTCCCAGATGTACAAGAACCAACTTGTACAGGAGACTTTTACAGTCTCCCCTTGCTCCTCCCTATCACCCTGGAATCCTTCTCTATCACTAAGAAACTACAAACCAATCTTCTCTGGCAAAGGATTCATCATTCAAGTCCTCTATGTTTATATAATCATATCAAAATCCATTCTTCTCCCCTTGATCTATGTTATATCTTCATCATTTCTTCTCACTGTCCCTGTATGATTTTATTTCAGTTTTATATTCATTTAGAAAAATGAATTTTACCTTAGAGCTACGGTTGTACCATTAATTCCATATGCACCAACACCACACAGTAACTGTGTATTTCTTTTTATCTTCTACAACCCCTTTGGTTACCCCTCAAATCTCTAGAACGACGCTTCAACAACTGAAACGCCAACTGTCCAAGAACCATGATTCGGTTCTGCTAACTGAATCGTAAATGAAAAATTAATCATGAAGAGAAACAATAGCGCTTTGATCATATTTCCAAGTATCCAACACCGTTGGATTACAAGCACAAGGTCTCGCGTTGATTTCTCCATTTTGCATTTTGACATTTCGACATTCTTGTGGTGAAGAGTATCGACTCTTCATGTTACGATCATCGAAAATGCGCTTAGCTTGGTGCTAGCTCCTCCCTCTCACATGACCACTGACGGTGACCACAGCCTACACCAAAAGGTGTTTTTCTCATTTTGGCATTTCGCGATTTCGCATGTCACAAATTCTTGTTGCGAGGAATCTCGACTCTCCAAGTTGCGATCTCTGAAATGGAGTTTAGTTGTTAGAGCCTTCCTCCAACTCTCGACGATGTGACCACAGCCTATGACCACTTGATAATCATTTGAGCACTTCACTCTTCAAATCAACGGTCCACGATCCGTGGTGATCGAACAACTATCCTCCACCCCAGAACTTCAGCTTTTGAGACTTTGGGGGAGAGTTGATTCTAAAAATCCTGAAACTAAATTCCTGGAATGACGTCACTCGATGATGTGTCATGATCCATGTGTCTACCACGTGTCACTCAGAATTGTGATTTCTAGGTTCCTGAAATTCCAAATAAACTTGACACTTATCCTTATATGATTGCACCACATGTCCTTTCTGACATAAGCTACCACCTATCCTTGCTGACATGGTCTGCCACATTCACCTCCTGGGTTTGACAGCCCAGATTTGTCCTTGATCCAACAACTAGGATTATTTCACGATTTCTCATATCATGAGTTTGAGAGGTTAGGGAATCCTGTTCCTTTGACTTTCCAGTCAGCGAATGACAATCTTTTGCCACGTGTCCTATGGACCCAACGGTCCATATCTTATCATGATTTTGAAACTTCATGGGCCTTTGTCGTGTTTGTTTTGGGATTTCGGGGTTTGCTACTTCAAAGGTTAAAGTTCCTTTGATCTTTGATTTCCCAGTCTGCAAAACTCCGAAATGGAGTCTTTGTTGATGCTTTGATCTTTCTCATTTCGCAATTTCATCATTCTTTTCGTGAGTGTCCTTGACACCTCCAACTCCCGGTATCCGAAACTCTGAAATGGAGATTAAGTCATGGTTTCGCATTTCACGATTTTCTGCCGTGAGTTGCTTCCTTGACTCCTCCAACTCCCAGTATCGGAAACTCCGAAATGGAGTCAAACTGATCCACGGTGCCTGTGCAAACTGACCAACAAACTCCCCCTTTGGAATTTTAAAGTTTGACATTAATGACAAAACCAAGTCCTGTGCAAACTGCCCTGTGAAAATTGTAATCCCTGCCAACATAATTCACTTCATTATATGTAGAAAACACAAATTTGTTCATACTATGCCATTCTTTGACAAGAAAGCAAGGAATGCAATCGAGGAAAATTTAGAAACTTTCTATTTTCTGATGTGGGATAGAGTCTGTTCTCAAATATTCAAACATGTTCATGTTCAAAATTAGGTCTTTATCATGATCTAACCTTAATAAGTTTGAATGTAAACCATTTAAGATAACGATAAACTTATCTAGGGGTTCTATATATTTCAAAATAATTGATCAAAGCGTTGAATAGGAAAGGCTAAACTAAAAATTTGAGAAAACAAAAAATTGATAAAAGTCAAGAACATACATTTATGAATCAACCTGAATGGACACATCCTTCCCTAATCTGGGTGCTTCCTCTGCTTCCTCAATCCCAATCTCTCTTTCCATGCACACTCTCAGGTACTCTCTTCTCCACATTAGCCTATATAACACATTTCAAATTTGAAAATTTGAAAAATTATATTTAAATGATTATAACACGTTAAATTTAAATTATTTTAAGACATTAAATGATGCCTGTGAACTCCCACCCTCTTCAAACTTTCCCAATGAGAATTGAGACAATCCTTCCCAAGTAGTAGGAGATGGAATAGATATCCATGAACAACACAACTAAGAACTAAATCTAGGATTCAATGTGTTCACAGTTATACAAAATTATAAATATTGTTGATCTCTTATTCAAAAGAGTGGAGATTGAACAACTATTAGAAACCACATACCTGATTCAACCCATCCAAATTTAAACTTGTAGAATCAAGTCCCCTATTGACTAGAGATTCATTTAACATATCTCAAAACTACAATTAATGGCAAGAAGAACTCGATCATTTCTATAGAGACAATGATATCTAAATCTAGAACTAGAAGTAGACTATCATAAAATGCATCAAAAATTTCCTAAATAGAACACATACCAATCTGTGGTTCGGGTCATCATTATGAATGACCTTCTTCCAACCATCCCTGCAAAATTTTGCATACTCCAAAACATCTTTTGTTGACATTGTATCTAACTCCACATTTGTTTTATCAACAAATGTGGCCTGGGAATTGGCTTCCGCTCACTGATGCTTCATGCGAACATCAACACCATAAAAAATAGCTTCCAAATTTTCCCCAATTGCAGTCCTGACCTCTTTGCCAACTTCTGATGTAGCCTAGATCTCTAAAAGTGAATCAAATGCCCTTGTTGGGTGAGGTACTAAAGGTTGTGGAGGCCTCGGCAATGTCATACTTCAATATGCCCATTTGCGATCATATGTATGTCCTTTAGCAGTCCCATAATATTTGGATGGTAGACTAGTTTAATTAGGGTGCATGTGCAAAAAAAACTCTGCAAAAAGTTGTCTTTCAAAATAGTGTGGAACCTCATTGTTCCACGACAATTTCCCATATGCCACCAAAAATTTGTTATACAGATGTCCTTCAAAGTCAGGTTGCTTAAAATATTGCACTTTCAACATCTTCCATTTTGGGCCCTCTTAGAAATTGAACATGGAAATGGCGTCTTCTTTTGAAACTCTAATTTTTACTAACTTCCATTTATCAGGACCCATCACCTCTGACTTTCGCAACCTCATTAGATCGACAAAATTGTCAGTGGTTGGCCCCATATTCTGATATGTATCCATAAAGTTTTCCAATGAATTCAAAACAATTTGCAAACTTTGTTTTCTCTCTTGAGGGAGTTCCAAGACCACCAAATCATTTTCCAACTTCTTTTTAACACCTGATCATCACTCAAGCATTATTTCTTCAGTATTCCCTTCCGAGGGAAGTTCATCATCAACATTTGAAGGATAGGTGGACGTAGCCATGTAATCTTTTGTTTCTTAATAATGTGGCCTCCTAAATCCAACTTCACCCTCTACACCAACATTTGAATATTCATGACAGTCACTCTCATTGCCGGCCCTTTCTCTAAATTGACTTTCTACACACACATTTGAAAGTAACTTCAGGATTTAACCTCACATAAATTTAAATACAAAAAAATACAAAAAATATAAACAAAATAAAAGAAAATTACCAGAAATATTCTCTTGTCCAGAGGTATTCCCTATATTCTCAGGTGTAGGAGTATCAATGCGCAACCTATCTAAGAAGGTTGCATCCATAATAATGGCCTGAGAAGGTTCTGTAGTTTATATGTTCACAGACTCGTTTGAAAATCTCCTCTGACGAGATTGTTGTTGCTCATTCGGAGTCTCAGTCGAAGAAGGATTTCTTGTTCTTCCTTCTTGAGAATACCTAGAGTATTTGCGAGGAATATTTGGAGAATCCTGTGTCGACATCTCTCCTCAATATCTATCCACAATGTAGAGTTTATCAATAAAAATGCAGAGATGTACACAAGTTCAAGCAATTAAAAATGTAGAGATAAATCAAAGTTTTAATCATTCAAGCCACAGAGGTACTCACTCATTAGAAGGCTCAAAGACTAGACATTCATCCATGAATCAATAAATTCAAAGATAAGTAAGGGGTCCATAGACATCATGGAAAATTCGTATCCTTCACTCATCATCCATGCATAGAAAAGAAGGGAATTTGAATCTATAGGTCTTTAAACACCAAAGTGATGACCGTCGATTCAGCTCCTGGACGACTTCTCAGGAACAGACTGAAGACTAAAGGGATAAGTGACAAAAGTTAAAACCACAATCTTTTCATAATGATCAATAAAACCCACACATAGAAGTCATTGAAATCAGAAGTTTGGATCACCAAGGGACTGTCATTCAACTCAGAGGTTTATCATTCACAATGCACATCAAAGAAGAAGACGCAAAGCCTAGACATTCAGCCATGAATCAATCAACTCAAATATAAGTAAGGGGTCCATAGACAACATGGAAAATTCTTATCCTTCACTCATCATCCATGCACAGAAAAGCAGGGCATTTGAATCTACAGGTCTTTAAACACCAAAGTGACAATCGTCGATTCGTCTCCTAGCCAACTGCTCAGGAACGGATTGATGACTAAAGGGATAAGTGACAGAATATACAACCACAATATTTTCATAATAATCAATAAAACCCACACATAGAAGTCATTGAAATCAGAAGTTGGGTTCGCCAAGGGACTGTCATTCAAATCAGAGGTTTATCATCCACAATGCACATCAAAGAAGAAGACACAAAGCCTAGACATTCAGTCATGAATCAATCAACTCAAATATAAGTAAGGGGTCCATAGACAATGGCGCAACCGCACTCCTCAACTATGCAATCGCTCCCACAGGATCTTCTCTTCTTCCCCGGCCCGAAGAGTCAAATTACTCTTCAACACCCTGTCGGGAGTTCTTAATACCCACAAAACTCTTTTCCCCGCGATCTCCCCTTCGACTTATCGGGAAATTGGGTTCGCTTTATCGAGAAACTTGTGGGCACATTCTTGTGCTATTCAAAACCCTGAAACCCGATGGGTTTGAATGTCAACGCTCTACATTTCTGTCGGGGATTTCCCTATCGGGAAATCAGTATACGCGATGTCACGGTTCACTTGTACCACGAATCCTCGAACCCCGAACTCTAACGCGCATGTGCAATATCTCCTTGCCACGTCGCCTCCTCTCTCCATTCTATCGGGAATCACGTGGTCGCGATTTCAAAGGTCGCAATCCTTTTGCACTAGAAAATCCTGAATGACGAATACCAACTTCCCGGGATCCTGTGCCACGTGTCCCCATAGAAATCGAAGGCTCCGATTATGTCGGGAAATCGCTAATCGCGATTTCAACAGGCGACAACCACCTACCTTCGTAAACTCCGAAGATCGAATCCCGATGGCTCTTGGTTCCTCCTTGGTGCACTCAAGTTTAACCCGCGTGCATTCCTCCGAGATCTGATGGCTGGTGGAGTTTCGCAAGAACCCTCTGTGAACCCTGGCCGTTGACTCCTCCTCTACAAGGATTTCTCTCGATTAGAATCTTTCTCCTGCTCGACCCTTCCTTGAGCTGCTTCCTGGCCCTTCCCCGCTGTGTCACGAAGGAACTATCCGTCCTGAGCTTGTCAACTCTAATTCTTTCAGAGAGTTTGCGCACACTCTCATGCTAGACCTTCAACAACTCTCAAAGTGTTGAGTCTTTCAGACTCTGTGCATTTCCAGCCACAAGAATCTCTGCCTTCTTTTTCTCAGATTATCCATTGAGACTTTAAGTCAGTCTGCACTTCTCCTGCACAACTCAACCAACCCAAATCAACTTCTGGGTGAATGAGAATAAGGGTTTAACTGTCGATCTTCATCAACGCACTCTATGTGGATGAATTCAACTGCACTCTATGCAGGAATCTCCTGGCTCAGACAGAGAAACAATTGAAACTTATTCTCCTCTCTCTCAAACTTTAGTTAAACCTATGAAATCACATGCACATCATATTCAAAGCAAATGCATGACCGGAAAACAAACATTCATGAACATATAAACATCATACACAAAGAAACAACACCAGTCATGAAATTGAATCAAAGACTCTCTTCTATTAATTCAAAAACATCTGTACACGGGTGTTCTTCACAAATTCTCTGCTTGCTCCCCCTTCTTGCCCCTGAATGAATGATTCTGAATAATCTTACAATGTACAAGTGAGGGTGTCTATATCCGTTTTCCCTCTCGAAAACTGAAACTGTCTAATCTAGACTTAAACATCTATCTATTTGCATTAAATCTATTAAATGCCTTCCTACCTACTAAGGACGAGAGATTAAAGGCTCAAGGTCCAATACACTATACAAAGGCGCTTTCCATAAATGGTTCATTTATTCATTGGCGCATCATCTCAAACGAAGTTTCAAAATGTGTGCTAGCGCTGTCCAGCTGTTTCCTCTCAATGTGTTGGCTCACTTGATGAGTGAGCGATGCTCCTGCATCATACTCCTCGGCTTGAAAACTTTCATGGGATCCTGTCCATGAGCTCCTACACAGTCTGTCCATGCTTCTGTATCACTGCCTCATTTTCCCAGCTAGCATCTTCGATTGGGTGATTCTTCCATTTCACCAGGTACTCGAAGTACTTCTTTCGCCTGGTCTTCTTTCCCACTCGTTTGTCTAGTATGCACTCCATCTATGGTTTCTCTGTAACTGGTAATTGCTTCTGCCACTGGATCAGTGGTTCCTCAGTTCCAGTCTCTTCTTCTCCAGCCTTGTATGGATATAAATCTGAAACATTAAATATCAGAGATATCCCGATGCCATCTGGAAACTCAATCTCATAAGCATTCTATCCAAATTTCTTCAGAATCTTGCATGCCCCAATCTTTTTCATTTTGAGCTTATTATATGTTCCCCTTGGGAACCTTTCCTTCCTTAAGTGTGCTAGAACAAGATCCCCAACTTCGAGCTGAAGTTGTCTCCGATGTTGATCTGCTCTACGCTTGTACTCCTGATTTGAATTTATCAGTCGCTGCTTCACCTTGTTGTGAAGTTCCTTCATTGCTTCAACGAATTCCTCTGCACTAGCACTGCTAGTCGCAGCCTGTTCTGACTCCCTGAGTTCAGAAACTCCCCTCGGTTGTGTCCCATACACAATCTGAAATGGACTTTTTCTTGTACTCTGATTCACAGAATCGTTGTATGCAAACTCTGCCTGTGGCAATATGTTGTCCCAGCTGCCATGGTTCTCCATCACCAAGCTCCTCAATAGGTCTCCAAGACTTCTGTTGACCACCTCTATCTTTCCATCTGTCTGCGGATGGTAAGCTAAAATAAATGCTAAGTTATTCCCTATCTTTTTCCATAGCGTCCTCCAAAAGTGACCTATGAATTTTGTATCCCTGTCCAAGACTATACTTCTCGGTAATCCATGGAGTCTAACAACCTCTTTGAAAAACAAGTTTGCGATGTGCGTCGCATTGCTGGTCTTCTGACACGGAATAAAATGTGCCATCTTTGAAAACCTGTCAACCACCACAAATATGGAATCGACCCCTCTCTGTGTCCTCGGCAATCCCAGTACAAAATCCATGTTGATCGCCTCCCACGGCCTCTCTGGTATGGGCAATGGCTGATAAAGACCCGCGTTCTGCTTCCGGCCCTTCGAATGTTGACAAATTCGACACCTGTCAACAAACCTCTTGACATCAGTTTGCATCCCTGGCCAAAAATATGATTCTCTTAGCTTCGCGAATGTTTTGTCGTGACCAAAGTGACCTGCTAAGCCTCCACTATGCTTTTCTTTTAGTAGATTCTCCCTCATGGAGCAATTCTGAATGCATAACTGGTTGCCTCTGAACAACGGTCCATTCTGGATCATGTAATCTATCCATGGGCTCTGATCCCTGAGAACGGGATTCTCAGCTGCTTCGTATGCCTCTGCAAAATCCGCATCACCTGCATACATGTCTTTAAGATTTTCAAAACCCAAGGTTTTGACTCGAAACTCCTGCAACAACAAACATTTCCTTCTCAAAGCATCAGCCACTTTGTTAGCAGTTCCTGAAATGTGTTTAATCACAAACGTGAAATTCTGCATATACTCTACCCATTTTGCATGTTTCTGGTTCAACTTATCCTGTTGACTCACAAACTGCAATGCATGATTATCGTTGTACAATACAAATTCTTTCGGGATCAAGTAATGTCTCCACTTCTTTAATGTCTGTATGATGGCATAAAACTCTTTATCATACATGGAGTATTTCAGCTTTGCTTCATCTAGCTTCTCATTGAAATAGGCAACTGACCTGTCCTCCTGACTTAAGACCGCTCCTATAGCATATCCGCTTGCATCACATTTCACCTGAAATGTCTTTTGAAAATCAGGCAACACTAGAATTGGTTGCTCTGTGATCTTCCACTTCAACAGATTGAAGCTTTTCTCAGCCTCCGCTGTCCAATGAAAAGAATTATGTCACTTCTTCACTGTGTCCATCATTGTTGCGCTAATTCCACTGAAGTTCCTGATGAACTTTCTATAGAAACTAGCCAAACCATGGAAACTCCTCACCTCGAAAACATTTCTCGGTGATGGCTAGTTTTTTATCACTTCCACTTTCTCCGGATCCATTTTCAACTCATTCGCTGAGATAACAAAACCCAAATAAATGAGCTCTGTCTGCATAAATCAAGACTTCTTCATATTGATCAACAGCTTCTCTTGCTATAGCTTCCTCATCACAATGGCCAAATGTTCAAAATGTTCAGCCTTTGTCTTACTATAGATCAATATATCATCCAGATATACGACTACAAACTTCCCGATGAATTCCTTCAGGACTTCATTCATTAGCCTCATGAATGTGCTTGGTGCGTTTGTCAAGCCAAATGGCATGACCAGCCATTCGTACAAACCTTCGTTTGTCTTGAATGTTGTCTTCCATTCATCACCTTCCCTCATGCGAATCTGGTGATATACGCTCTTCAGATCAATCTTCGAAAAATAATTTGCCCCACTCAGGCAATCCATCAGATCATCCATTCTCGGCAGTGGAAACCTGTACCTGATGGTAATTTTGTTGATCGCTCTGGAGTCTATACACATTCTCCATCCTCCGTCTTTCTTTGGACTAAGCACTGTTGGAACAACACATGGACTTAGACTCTCCCTGACCAGTCCTTTATCCAATAAATCCTGTACCTGGTTCTTGACCTCCTCATTCTCCTGCGGTGTCAACCTATACGTTGCCTTGTTCAGTAGACTGGCTCTTTGGATGAGATCGATGTGATGATTCACACTCCTCATCGGTGGTAATGAACGAGGTAATTCATCCACGATGATATCAACGAACTCTCCCAGTAGTTCCTGAGTCTCATACGGTAAGTCATACACTCTTGTGTTAGTTAGGACAATTCTCAGTTTCCTGACCACAAAGAATTGTGGATTTTCCTTCTTCTCCATCTCTGTGAGAAGTTCCTTCCCACTCATGAGAAGTATGGTGTTACTTACTTCCGGCTTCACCTCCTCATTCTTTTTCGGAAGCAATCTGTGTGTCCTCCCATCCTTCTCCAAAGTTTATGTGTTCATTCTCTCATCATGAACCACATTTCAGTAATATTGCCATGGTCTACCCAGCAATACATGACAGACATCCATGGGAATGACATCACATAGGACCTTATCCTTATATTCACCCATTTTGAAATCAACTAAAAATTGTTTAGTGGCACTCACCTGATGTCCCTTCTGCAGCCATGAAACCTTGTATGGACTCGGGTGATCAGTTGTATCCAGCTCCAACTTTTCTACAATCTCGGTCGAAACGAGATTGTCGGTGCTTCCACTGTCCACAATGACCTTGCATTTCCAACCCTTGGTTTTGCATGTGGTCCTGAACAGTCTGGTCCTCTGAGCTGTGTCCTCCACCTCTTTCTCAGGTGTCAAAAAAAACTTTATGAACCGTGAGTGACCTCTCACTTCCAGTGTCTTCATTCTCAACATCATGCCTCTGCGCCTCAGCGATGTGAGCTTCTCCTCTATCCGTTTTCCTATCTGGACAATCAACGGCTTTATGTCCATCCTTTCCACATGTAAAACATGTGATGATTCCTCCTCTGCCTCTTCCCCTACCTGTGGTACGAGGAAAAGTGTTCGCATCAGCATATTCGCCACCCTGCACTGTATGTTGTCTCCTCAGCTCAGCATATTGTTGTCCTCGCTGTGAGGTTCCACCTCTCTCAATCTTACCCTGAGGTTTCTTCCATTCTTCTTTGGGCTTCTGAAATTTCTCTTGGGAAGCTGCCTTGCCTCTGGGTTGACTTCTGCCTCGCCCTCGCGGACCTTGCTTACGGCTCAGCTTCTCCTTGGCTTTCAGAGCCATCTGGTAAGCATCCTCAACCGTTCTAATAGTTGCCATGCTTAATTCATCCTGAATGTCGTATCTCAGACCATTCAGATATCTCGCCACCTTCTCATCATCACTCTCCCGATGACCTGATCTGATGTTGAGCTTGTAAAACTCTTCGGTGTACTCCTTCACCGTCATCAACTTCTATCTCAGGTTCTGCATTCGCCTGAACAATGTGATCTGGTAATCTCTAGGGATGAATTTTGCCTTCATCTTAGCAATCATTCAATCCCAGCTTTTAATCTTTTGTTTTCCTTTGGAACGTCTGTCTGCATGAAGCTCGTCCCACCACAATGCTACATGTCCTTTCAACTTAGCGACAACATGCCTTATTTTTTTATCCTCTTCGATATCTTCATAATCGAAGTGGGTGTTAAGAGCTCGGATCCAGTCCAACAACTCTTCGGCATCCAGGCTTCCTTCATAAGCTGGAATATCCATTTTAGTCTTGGAACTCATCCTGGCGATAGCTTTAATCAGTCGCTCTATTGATGCATCCTCTCTTGTGACCTCTTCTTCATGTCCATCTTCCTCTTCAACTTCGGAATCGCTAAGATTTCCTGCACCAACTCTGTGTCTCTGTGCTGTCTCCATCTCCTCGAGCCTTGCTCGGAGATCTCTCATCTGTCGCTCCATTTCTGGATTCCCTGCCGGCCTGCCTCTTCTTCTCACCTCCCTGTCCTCTGGGTTAGGTGACTGTCTTTCTCTCCTTGGTGGCATGATGAATTCTTATCTTTCTCCGTTACAAAAAACAAAGAGTCTAACCTTTGGCTCTGATACCACTCTGGCGCAACCGCACTCCTCAGCTGTGTAATCACTCCCACAGGATCTTCTCTTCTTCCCGGGCCCGAAGAGTCAAATTACTCTTCAACCCCCTGTCGGGAGTTCTTAATACCCAAAGAACTCTTTTCCCCACGATCTCCCCTTCGACTTATCGGGAAATTGGGTTTCGCGTTATCGAGAAACTTGTGGGCATGTTCTTGTGCTATTCAAAACCCTGAAACCCAATGGGTTTGAATGTCAACGCTCTCCGTTTCTGTCGGGGATTTCCCTATCGGGAAATTGGTATACGCGATGTCGCGGTTCACTTGTACCATGAATCCCTGAACCCCGAACTCCGACGCGCACGTGCAATATCTCCTTGCCACGTCGCCTCCTCTCTCCATTCTATCAGGAATCGCGTGGTCGCGATTTCAAAGGTCGCAATCCTTTTGCACTGGAAAATCCCGAATGCCGAATCCCGACTTCCTGGGATCCTGTGCCACGTGTCCCCATAGAAATCGAAGGCTCCGATTATGTCGAAAAATCGCTAATCGTGATTTCAACAGGAGACAACCACCTACCTTCGCAAACTCTGAAGACCGAATCCCGATGGCTCTTGGTTCCTCCTTGGTGCACTCAAGTTTAACCCACGTGCATTCCTCCGAGATCTGATGACTGGTGGAGTTTCTCAAGACCCCTCTGCGAACCCTGGCCATTGACTCCTCCTCTGCAAGGATTTCTCCCGATTAAAATCTTTCTCCTGCTCGACCCTTCCTTGAGCTACTTCCTGGCCCTTCCCCACTGTGTCATGAAGGAACTATCCATCCTGAGCTTGTCAACTCTGATTCTTTCAGAGATTTTGTGCACACTCTCGTGCTAGACCTTCAACAACTCTCAAAGTGTTGAGTCTTTTAGACTCTGTGCATTTCTAGCCACAAGAATCTCTGCCTTCTTTTGCTCAGATTATCCACTGAGACTTTAAGTCAGTCTGCACTTCTCCTGCATGACTCAACCAACCCAAATCAACTTTTGGGAAAATGAGAATAAGGGTTTAACTGTCGAGCTTCATCAACGCACTCTATGCGGATGAATTCAACTGCACTCTATGCAGGAATCTCCTGGCTCAGACAGAGAAACAATTGAAACTTATTCTCCTCTCTCTCAGACTTCAGTTAGACCTCTGAAATCACATGCACAGCATATTCAAAGAAAATGCATGACCAGAAAACAAACATTCATTAACATATAAACATCATACATAGAGAAACAACACCAGTCATGAAATTGAATCAAAGACTCTCTTCTATTAATTCAAAAACATCTGTACACGGGTGTTCTTCACAAATTCTCTGCTTGCTCCCCCTTCTTGCCCCTGAATGAATGATTCTGAATAATCTTACAATGTACAAGTGAGGGTGTCTATATCCGTTTTCCCTCTCGAAAACTGAAACTGTCTAATCTAGACTTAAACATCTATCTATTTGCATTAAATCTATTAAATGCCTTCCTACCTACTAAGGACGAGAGATTAAAGGCTCAAGGTCCAATACACTATACAAAGGCGCTTTCCATAAATGGTTCATTTATTCATTGGCGCATCATCTCAAACGAAGTTTCAAAATGTGTGCTAGCGCTGTCCACCTATTTCCTCTCGATGTGCTGGCTCGCTTGATGAGTGAGCGATGCTCCTACATTAGACAACATGGAAAATTCTTATCCTTCACTCATCATCCATGCACATAAAAGCAGGGCATTTGAATCTATAGGTCTTTAAACACTGAAATGATGACCATCAATTCATCTCCTGGCTGGCTGCTTGGGAACGGACTGATGACTAAAGGGATAAGTGTCAGAAGATAAAACCATAATGCTTTCATAATAATCAATAAAACCCACACAAAGAAATCATTGAAATTAGAAGTTGGGTTCGCCAAGGGACTATCATTCAACTCAGAGGTTTATCATTCACAATCTACATCAAAGAAGAAGATGCAAAGACTAAACATTCATTGATGAATCAATCAACTAAAAGATAATTAAGAGATAGACAACATGACAAATTATTATCCTTTACTCATCATCCATGCACATAAAAGCAAGGCATTTGAATCTATAGGTCTTTAAATACCAAAGTGATGAACGTTGATTTGGATCCTAGGCGACTGTTCAGGCAAAGACTAATGACTAAAGGGATAAGGGACAGAATATAAAACCACAATCTTTTCATAATAATCAACAAAACTCACACAAAGAAGTCATTGAAATTAGAAAGTTGGGTTCGCCAAGGGAAATCAATTCAGAAAAACAACATGCAGGTGGATGCATTAAAAGCTCCCTATGGTTGGATCCATTAAAAAAACGTATTAGAAAATTTATTTAAGATTCCATAAAAGTTCCCTATGGTTGGATCCACAAAGACCGCATATAATGTAATGCATTAGAATCCCCAAAACAAAGAGTTTAATTTTCATAACCGCACACACCCCTGTTTCAATCACAACGAGGTGAAGGTCTTGCATGAACATGGATTATATGCCATTGCTTTAAACTTCCCATTAGCATTGTTTAAATGTCATTGAGTTTTTATGCTAATTCCTTTATTGACATGTTAAATGGGATGGGATTGAGGGTTGTTTGTATTCCTAATATAAATTAAGATGAGGTGGAGCAAATGTAATTTTTGTGATAATGTTATATTATATAACATATGAACTTTGAAAATGTTATATTATATATTTGGATCACTTGAGAGATTTAAGGACAAATTGTTGGATAGTTGTGGATATAGTTGAACTAAATACATAACTCTAAAATATTTTATGGTCACCTAAAGTTACATAAAGGGACTTAATTTTACTATAAACTAAGGGATACATAAAGGGACCTAATTTTAATATAAACTTGTTGGATCATGTTGTCATTGATGACAATGGTTTGATTGATTGATGTCAAATGATTGATTGATTGATGATTGTTGTAATATAATATGTATTTTCCTTGATGAGAATGCATAGATGAAGATGGATCAATGAGTTTTCATTGATATGATGAAGATGGATCAATGAGTTGTCATTGATACATGATGAAGATGAATCGTTGTGGTTTCATTTGTATATTATGCATTGTTAGAAAATGTATAGATGACTCATTATTGTCTTATCATGATTGATAAGGTGCACAAATGGATGAACTCCAAAGTGGTCCCCTTATGGTGAAAGCCCTCACG
>SNQJ01S0193068.1:5099-17797 GCA_010110895.2 Picea sitchensis | reverse complement strand
TTTCCTTTTCTCCCTAAGAACGAAGGTGTTGTGAGGGTCAAGGGAAGCTTGGTACCGAGTAATCAAAGTAAGTTGACAGACCTCTGATGCAAAATATTACACAGATATCAGCCCTGATACAAACTGATTGCCCCCATCTTCGCGCTCAAAAAATAACTATAAGACAGATGGTGAAAGGAAATTCAGAAATGATTTCCCCCACCTAGTCCAGGGCGACGATGAAAGGAAATTCAAAAATGATTTCCCTCGTCTCAGCATTTAAATGCATAAATATTTTTCGAAGTGGTGAAAGGAAATTCAGTAAAAGGGGCCATATAACTTCACCGGGGTACTGTACAGGCTCGCTGGCAGTGAAGCAATGTCTGAGATATCTGTAAGGTTTTTATACATGAATATCACTCTACTATGATAACCAATGCTTTCTAAAAACATGATCCACATCCCAAATTCAGACGGGACTTCCCGATTAAAAAAAAACAAAAAAAAAAAACATATAATCTCATTCTTTGATGCAAGCCGAGAGCCACAAGATCTGTTGGGTCTCCTAGGGTCGTTTCGACTGTCTTACAACATACCTAAAGTTAGTAGTGGGAAAGGGAAAATTGTGAAAGGGACTACAGCTGTGTTTGAAAAGAGTATTTGATTTTGAAAAACTTCTCGAGGTGGAGAGCGGAGTCTTTTCCCCCCTTCGATCCTTTTTCCCTTGGAATTTTTTCGCCTGATTGAGTTTTTGACTCCATTTACCCAATATTGGCACGTGGTCTACTGTTCTTCCCACCTCACAAGAAGGTGGGATCCCTATTTTGAGCCTATGTTGGAGCCTCCCTTGTTTTTTAACCCGTCACAATTTTCGTTTCGATGCTGGAAATCATAAGATGGTTCTCTTTTGCCCCTCCGAGAGATCGATGATCTCTAAGAGCTTGAGCACGCAAGCAGCTAAAATTTTTCTACCCTCAAAACAAGTCCTACATTTCGTAAGAATGTTCCCTCTTTTGGTTCTACTTCGAGATCTCGCAGGTCGAATACTATAACTCATGAATTCACACGTCCCGAGTCACGAAACAGCGAAGTCGTTTTAAGCTCTCACTCAAGACAGTGACTATGGTAGAATTTTTAAATCATGTTTAGACGTCGTCGGGGTTTCGCGCCTTAGCGTTATCCAAACCCAAATTTTTATTTTTACAGCCCCGAGAGCTGAGAACATGAGGTCCTTTCGGGATAACCCTGGTCAAGGATTAAAGGCAAAAAAACTAACCGTCGTTAATATTTGTTCGCGGCGTTTCGCCACTCGGCACTATCATTTTCGAAAGTTACGGCGTCTAAAACCCCGACTCACAAAGTCGCGATGTAATTATAACATGATTAATTAATCACTTAATCCAAGATTACCTTCCCCTTAATTAAGCCTTGTTATCGCAGTCTCGCGGTTTTGCAACTCGGCATATAAATCTCCCAGAAACTTATCTTCGAAGTTTTGAGTTGCGATACGGTGAATAAAACGATTATAAAATTAATTATGCCTCAAATCGTGATTACCTTTAATTAAACCAAATTTGGTCCTCGCGGTCTCGGGAGTTGGAGACTCAAAATGTTAAAAGAAAATCCATGATATAACGAATAGCGAGAAATTGATTAACGTTGGCAAGATTGGATTAATTAAGTTAAAGCAAGATATATCCCGCGTCTCGAGGTTTGCACATTTCCCGAGGAAGCCTTTTCTCTCCATACTCCAACTGACTGTTAATACCATCAGAAATTTATGACATTAATGGGAAACAGGGTAAATCTATGGATATAAGATTGGTTTTTATGACGAAAATTTAATTCTAAATATGATTGGACGGGCTTGTTTTGAAAGGTACAATTTTTTCAAATATATGGAAGAGTTGCGTTTCATTATGCATTTTTCATAGCACGCAGAGCTCATCATTTCTGAGTAACCTAACTTCTGCATGTATACGCAGTTCTATCGTCATGGATGATTTTAGCGGCTAAATTTCACTCATGGGCTAATTTTCCATGGTTTTTCCAAAAATGAGATTCATTATTTTAAAAATGATTCGCCCAAATTCTATAGCATAAAATTATTTTACCTTACAAATCGTAAACTTTTTATAAAAACTATATAAAATACTTAGAAATTTGAATATTTTTGCAAAAATATCGCCAAACATTTATAGTTGACATATGAAGGATTAGTAAGATTCGCCAAGGTTTCTACATTTTAAAAGAAATTTCCATCCTTAAAATCATCCTTGTCTATCGTAGAAGAGCTAAAACGCAAGCTTCAGCAATGGCTCCGCGGAAAGCAGCAAAGGCGAATGTCGAGCTTACAGGACAAGGCTCAGATACTGTCTCCGATAATTTGCCCCGAAGTGTCGAATCAGTTCCTAACTGGTCATTTGTTTTAGACATTCTGCAATCTGAATTGGTGGATTATTCAGATGACTCCGACAGCAACGAAAAAGACGATCTAAACACCAAATACAAAATAGTCGTCCAGTCCAAAATGCACAGAGTAGCATCCCAACCACGGTTGCTTCCTTATTATGACATGGTCCAATGGGCGTTGGATCATGTAGACGTACTGACTAGGACTATCATGAATGAGAAGGGAGTCACTATAGGGACTTTTAGGCCTGAGCATATGCAAACCATGTACAAGCTACCTGTGACGTCCGAATACACATATGGTGCTGAGTTCATGGAGGAATTCAAGGAGAAGGAGTTCACTCAGTACGATAAAACCATGTCCGGTTTGATAAAGGATTGGGTTTCGCGCACCGCGAAATTCAGAGCTAATGACCAAGGCGTTTATTCAATCGCTTCGTTGCAACCGCAATATAAATATGTGGCCATGATGGCTTGCCGGTTATATGGGAGAGAGGACACATCACATTTTTACCTTGCGTGGGTGCCTCTAATGTTTCGTGTCGCAGAAAGTTTCTCTTTTAACTGGGTGAGGATGCTTTCAGATAGCTTGGCCAATCGAGTCACAGAGTATCGGGAGAAGAAGGAGAGTGGGAAGGCGTCATCGTTCTTCATGTCTGCGTATATTATGGACGCAGTCTGTTCTATGACACCATTTCCATTAATGAGTTGGGGCTGGACTCCGGTTGAAGACAAACCCATACATGTATACCATGAAAAGCTATGGGAAAACAAAGAAGAAAAGTTCACATATGAAATTTTTAACTGGGTGATGGTGCCTCTGCATATCGTTGTTTTTGGCCACCCACCACCTCGTATCTCGGACAACATTGCAACAAATTTGAGTAGCATAGCGGACTGGTACGTGGAGGCAGATTTTTCGTACTTCAGAGTTTTCGGGGTTTCTGTTCCCCCTCATGCATTGCCATTGTTCATTCCTGACAAGCTAGCTTATCGCGAGGTCACTTGGTATACGGTAATTGGCGGGGTGAGTAAAGAACTCAAAGGGTACTCAAAGAAGGTATGGCTGTCTTTTCCCATTCGGCTTAATTCTTATTCTTTATTAGATTTCGGGCATGCCAAAGCCAAGGTTGCAGCCCTGGAAGACCTAAGTTTGGTCTCCATCGAATATAAGAAACATGATCCAAAGAGGGTTGTGAGCAACCATTTAGCTAATTGTGGGCTCAAGAGATTTGAGCATGAGAATTCACCCCCGGATGATGTTTTTCGAGGGGCAAGGTCTTATGAAGAAGTTCTAGCCCAGATCCAATCCTTAGCACCCGAAGACACAGCCGTTGTATTGAGATTCTAGGAACATAGACGAAGTTGTCTCCCCACTGTGTTGCGAGGTGGGAGTCCAGGTGTTTCTGAGACAAAACAAAAGGATGTTGAAGGTTCTGAAGACGCAACTCCTGACCTTGGAAAACACCAGGACGAGGAGGAACAAATGAGGAATCCTGAAGCGGAGGTGAAGACTCCGAACCCGCCAAGGAAACAGAATCTAGAGACCGAGATAAATACTCCAAGACCACCAAAGAAGAAGAATCCTGTCGATACTCCAGGAGAATCAACAAAACAAATCGTAGAACCCATCACCTCGGTCACACCCTTGTTGTCGACACAGGGAAATGTCGGCGAGGGATGGATATTTAGTGAAGAACTGAGGCCCATAAGAGCAGAAGAACTCCCTCTGAATGAGTTCTTCTTTGATAAGAAGAGGAAGGCTGTAGTGAAAAGAGAGTTCTATCAAGAAGGAGGGTCTACTGCGAAAAAGTATAAAATCATGATCGATGCAAAAGATAAGAAAAGTGACCAATTCACCACTGAAATCGCAGGAACGCTGGGAGCGTATGTCTCAGCAAATCAGTTCTCGGACGGACTTTTGAAGAACCAACTCAAAAGAAAAAATCGACTAATCAGGACTCTTGAAGCCAGATTAGCCACAACCACTGAGAATTCTAAAGGTAAGGCAAGCGTAGAAATAGAACAGGCCAGAGTGGCTGACAAAAATGAAATAGAGGTGCTCAAGGCTAAGCTTGAGCAAGCACAGTTGGTGGTCCGAGATGGTCGAGTGCAGGCAAGCCAACAGAGGAGTCTGATTGAATAGTTGCAGGCTTGGGTAGAGATCGCCGAGAGTAGAATGATAGACATCAGGATATTCAAATTCCAAGCTAGCGAGATTCGGAGCAGAATCTTTTCGGCACAACATAATTTGCTCGCCAAGGTGGGAACGATCTGGGAAAACTGTCTGTTGATAAATCAAGTTTCCAAGAACCTATCGGCCAGAGAAAGGGATGTAGGAGCGGCTCGGGTCACCTTCCAGGAAGCAGTAATAGCCACAAACAACTGGGTTTCGACGGGTACTCCCAGGTTCACCATTTCAGAGCAAACCCGGGGGAATATTCCGTTGAAGGACTGGGAGCACAACATCGCCTTGGGAAAGAAACAAACCCAAAAGGTAACCAACTCCCTCGAAGAATATTTTAATTCTATAGACGACGAGCTGCTGGGCATTGACAGCAGAGGCAATGCAGAAGCATTGATGCAAATGAATGTAGAACAAATCTCACTTGATCTGAAAGATAAGGAAGAAAGAGATTTGGCCGATATCTCTCAGATGAATATGGTGGACACAGTCCAAGTTGATAAGTACATGATCAAACCCGGCGCGCAACTAAGTTCCCTAGACATCATCGATTCACAAATGGAGGACAAGTTGCAGCAATTAGCCCGAGAATGCTACTTCGTCGAGGCCAGCTGTCAAGCATAACCATCACGACTCATATCCCAGCTAGTAGAAAGATGCATCGCCTACACCGAGTCCGCATGATAGCAAACACCTAGTACCAAGTGAAGACGGAGTAGGCGAAATGGAGCGATTGCTCTCTTCTCGATCATAACCGAAATTTTGTGACTTTTGAGATTCTCTCCGTTTTGTAAAAATTGTATAAATATATCCCAGAAAAAAATAAACAGAGGCTGGACTTTTTTGAGTCGTTTTGTAATAGAGTTTTTACATTGTGAGTTAATACAAGCAGATCTGGAGATTCTCAATTATGTCACTTCTGTATTACAAGTTTGCTTCTCTGTATCTCATTTTTTCATTTCAGTTCATATTCATAATTGATGTGTTTCATTATACTTTAGTACGACCACTACTATAATGAATGAATTTGGGTTTTCTGTAATTGTTTATTGTATTTCCTCTGCACCAGCTATCAGCTGTGTAAGACCAATCTGCATTTTTGAAATTCTACATGTATTCTTTGTTACATCAGTTATTTCCTAACTAATTTCCTCTTCTGTTATATGTGAGATCTCTTTTCGACAGGAGCCTCGCGTAATATACAGCTAAATGTTTTTCTCTCACTTCACACCTTTTATTAAAATATAATATAGTTATGGGAACGAACCTTAGATTTGCATCTACTTGCTATTTCTGCAATTGTAAGTCCTCTTTATGCAACCAACTAAGACAACACTTAATCGCTTTTAAAAGTCTTTTCTACCATTCATGTTCCTTCATGACAGTTCATGTACCAACCCAACCTAACGTTGACCTCGGACTACTGAATCAAACACACATTGCCTTAAACCTCTTCGACACTATTCTCAAAACAACAACTAACCGAGCCGAACTCAAACGATCATGAACAACCATTGAACAAGACATAACTACCTAGGAACAGTTGGAAGCTAGACAACACCAACATAGAAATCTTCCCAAGTTTCCCTTACCGAAGGTTTACTCTTCCTTCTTCCATACCTTACCCACTTTCAGATGCCTTAACACTGTACTTTCAAGCCTTAGGTACAGACTCAGGAACAACATCTTACTGGCGCCATTTCCGGGGACCGAAGTTACGAAATCTTTTTCCCTGGGAAAACGACAATTGTTTTTCGATTGAAAGTGTTACCCTTTGATAGTGAACAAAGAGTACACACCTTTTAAGGCTTTTTTATCTTTCACTTGGTGACTCCACGAAGAAATAAGCTAGCATTCGTTCGAAGGAATACCAGACAAAACCCAGATGGTGAGCAGATTACTCCCGTTACCGATCCCGAAAAAATTCTAAAGGCGAGAGGCTCTTTTAAGCCAACCGCTACAGTTTACCAACTTGAAATCCCATCACTGAATGCCGAGAGTCCTTCCGAACCCTCAACTTCGCTCAGTCCTCACGTTCCTTATCCTTCCTCACTAGACCTTCCTCTTCGCAAAGAAATTAAAGATTCCCTTTTAATTTTCCAAAACCACCTGTATAACTCCCCACAAACAACGATGGCAGCTGCCGGAGGAGGAGGTGGAGGGTTTATTGTAGGATTTAGAGGGTTTATCGGAGGAGGAGGGGGAGGTGTCCCTCTAGGAGGAGCTGGAGGCATCCCTCTAGGAGGAGGTGGAGGTCAAGGGCCTGCCCCCCCCTCCCAGAGTTTTTGTGAAAGTCGCAGCCAGATATGCCCCATTAGTATTACCCGTCCCCCTACACGATCTTCCAGAAAACTATATAAAGAATTTACCGAAATTCACCGGGGAGGGATATCTGACCGCTGCTGAACATATTAATTTTTTCGACCAATTCATAGATCTCTGCGGTATCGAGCACGAGGATGTATATTCGAGACTCCTTGTCCAAACTTTTGAAGGTCAGGTTCGAACTTGGTTTCAGAGCCTACCCGCAGCTTCTATCTCGTCATATGATGCTTTGGAAGATGCTTTCCTCAGACAATGGGGTGAGCGAAAAGACCATCTCTATTATCTAACTGAATTTGGGTCTTTGAAGAAAAACAACTCAGAAACAGTGATGGAATTATTTCTGAGATTCAACAAACTGTACAATAAAATCCCAGTTGAAGTCAAACCATCTCAACCCGCGGCCAAAGTGACCTTCGCCGAAGCTTTCGAGCCGGATTTCGCACTACTTTTTTGAGAGAGAAGGGGAGCCACCTTAAACCGTATGCAGGATGATGCGGTAGAGATAGAATCTAATATGATGGCTTCGGGTAAACTTAAGGCTAGAGTAGAGACTGGAAACCGAGAGACCAAACACTTTAGAGAATAGGTTGGCCCTTTAGGGTCCAATAGATCCTCAGACGATAGGGTGGACGATATGGATAGAGTGATTAAAGAGTTGTAAAAAAAAATAGCCCAGATGGAACTCAAACAGGCCAAGGCTGACTCTTACCCCAAAAAAGATTTCAGAAAAAATCAAAACCCTCCTAATCAACAAAGACAAATAAAAAAGGAGGATCAAAAAATACAAGCTCCTTTGAAGAATGAAATTTTTATAGGAGCTAATGACTTTCAATACTTCGAGGATTCAGATAATCATGTCACAAATTTTGGTGATGATTGTAGTAAACCATATCTGACTTGCGATGACTACGAAAAAGTCTCTAAATACGCCAAAGCTGTCAAATGAGAGTGAGGAGGACGATCACCCCGCGATCTGTGAATCTCAATCAGAAACTAAGATAATGATGGCCGATTTTCAACCAAAGTACAATCTAAGATCTAAGAATAAGCCCACCCCCATGACTCAACCCAAGAAAATACTTCAAAGAGGCCAAGCTTATGAGCCTCCTTCAGACGAGACCCCACTACACAACAAAAAAAATTAGAAGAGTAAGCACTCGAGAGTCCAAGGTGGAAAAAGTTGGAACTCAAACACAGCCAATCGAACCCGTAAATAAAGCTACATCTTCAACTAGGACCATGAATGATAAATATGTCCAGACAAGTAAGTCAGAAAGGAATAATTTGGAAGTCTCAACCAGAGAAACAAACAAGGTAAGCGGAGCTTTTAGTTTTGAAAATGAGTTAAACAAAATTAAGATACCAATACCTTTGGTGGAATTAGTGAAAAACCCCATTTATCGCAAACAAATTACCAAAATGATAGGTGTCTCTGATCTAGAAAGCCAGTCCGATGTCATAAATTTGGAAGATGATAGACCTAACATCACTTTTGGTCCCCATTTTGAAGGGTCCAAAGACAACATCGCCCCCTTTTATATCACTCTGAATGTATATGATCAGTTGCTGCATAATTGTATGTTAGACTCTGGAGCTTCCCATAATGTTATTCCCAAGATTATAATGGAGAAGATGGGTCTCCAGATCACAATACCTTATGGACATATGTACTCTTTTGATTCAAGGAAGGTTAAATGCATGGGGATTATAAAGGATCTTGTAGTCACCCTGGCGCAGGTCCCGGTTAAGAGTATCCTGATGGATGTGGTTATCGCAGATATCCCCCCTAAGTATGGCATGCTATTATCTAGGTCATGGGGAGCCAAGTTGGGGGGATCTCTTCAGTTAGACATGACTTATGCCACAATCCCTGTGTTCGGTGGTCAGTTCACTCATTTATACAGAGAAACAAGATTACCATATACGGTCAGTGACCCTCAAAACCCGCACAACTTCCCCATTTACATTGGAGACCAAGATTTGGGAAATTGCATCTTGCCTTTTGCTGATGGTCTGGATGGTTGCCTGGAGGAAATCTATACAAAGCAGGAAGAGTCAAACCCCATGACAAAATATCTGTGTAATATTGGTGTCTGGAAATTGTATTTTGACGGTGCTTCATCTTCTGAAAGGGTAGGTGCTGGAGTGCTTTTGGTGGAACCTGAAGGTAAGTTCATTGTTCCTTTCTCCTATCGTTTGCAGTGGGACATAGATTACACTAATAACGTATGCAAGTATGAAGCATTGATCTTAGGATTAGAGGCTGCCAAAAAGCTAAATATAAAAAACTTGGAGGTATATGGTGATGCAGAATTGATAGTAAGACAAGTAAACCGACAGTACCTAGCCAGGCATCCCAGACTAAGAGCATATAGAAATTGTGCTTGGGATCTCATGGAAAAAAATTTCTCATCCGTAAATATCCATTTTATCCCTCGCGTAGAGAATATGCATGCTGATGCATTGGCAAAGGCAGCTTCAACCTTCTCTCCTCCCACGACCTTCAAACTGAAGTATCACATTGAAATGAGATACAAACCCTCCATACCAGATAATAATTGACACTGGCAAGTCTTTGAAGATGACGAACAAATTAAGAAATTCCTTACAGCAGCAGACGAATTCTCTGAAACTCATGTTGACCAAGAAAATCAGAACGACTCGATGTGGATCATGTAAGAAGGAGAGGAACCTGAAATCTTCCAAGAAAAAATTGTGGATCATCATATGTTGGTCCTTAGAAGCAATCAGATCCCCAAAGGATTGATTCCTTTAGAAATACTTTTTGATCAGAATGATGTACCTGTAAAGTCCACTTTGCAGCCCCAACCAGAAGAAGTGGAGGACTGTGATTTAGGAACTGAAAAGGAACCCCGGATGGTAAAGATATCGAAGTTCCTCCCTCCCAAAGCGAAAGTTAAGTATAAAGACTTACTCAGACAATATAAATATGTTTTCGCCTGGTCCTATGATGAATTGAAAACTTATGACACTTCCATTATTGATCACAAGATACCTTTGAAGCCTAGGGTCAAACCGTTTAGGCAAAATCTTAGGCAAATTAACCCCATTCTGTTACCCGTGATAGAAAAGGAAGTCAAAAAACTCTTGGACGCGAAAATAATCTGGCCTCTGAGATATTCAGACTGGGTAGCTAACCTAGTCCCAGTCAGAAAATAGAACGGGGAAATCAGACTGTGTATGGATTTCTGAAACTTAAACAAGTCGTCTCTTAAAGATAATTACCCGCTGCCCAAGATGGACCATGTTTTAGAAAAGGTTGTTGGAGCTAATCGAATGTCTATGATAGATGGTTTCTCGGATTATAATTAGATCGCTATGAATGAACAAGACAGGGAAAAAAATTCTTTCACCATGCCCTCAGGTACTTTCATGTATGACAAAATGCCTTTTGGTTTGATGAATGTAGGGGCCACTTTCCAGTGAGATATGGACATCGATTTCGCCGGAGAAAGAGACAAGTTCGTAGTTATTTACCTTGACGACCTGACGGTTTTTTCTAAAACTAACGAAGAACATTTGATGCATCTAAAACAGACTTTCGAAAAGTGTCACAGGTTTGGCCTGTCCCTGAACCCAAAGAAATCACATTTTGCTATGCGGGAAGGTAAGATTCTGGGCCATGTCGTATCTAAGGAAGGAATCAGGATTGATCCTAAGAGGATTGAAGCAATAGATACTATCACTATCCCGAGAAATATAAGATAAATTCAATCATTCTTAGGAAAGATAAATTTTCTACGAAGGTTCATTCCCAATTTCGCAGAGATTGTCAAATTGATTATAGGAATGTTGAAGAAGGACAGTGGGGTAAATTGGACCACCGAGGCCAGGGCATCGTTCGCGCATATAAAAAAATTTATAAGCGAGGCACCTGTGTTAGAAAGTCTGGATTATCTGAAAGATTTTCTCATCTTCTCTTTTGCTTCTGAACATACCATCGCCATTGTACTCTTGCAGAAAAATGAAGAGGGGTTCGAATAGCCGATAGCGTTTTTTAGCAAAAGTCTCAGAGATGCAGAACTGAAATATGACATAATAGAAAAACAAGCATACGCAATGGTAAAAGCATTGAAATCATTTAGAACCTATGTGCTACATTCAAAAATAATCGCGTATGTGCCTACCAGTTTTGTAAAAGACATATTGGTACAGCCGGATAGTGATGGAAAAAGAGGGCGATGGCTCGCTAAAATACAAGAATTTGATCTAGAAGTCAAGCCGACTAAATTGATAAAGGGGCAGGTTCTGGCCAAACTCTTTGCTGAGTCGAATCTTATAGCTCTTGATATTAATTGCCTACAAGAAGAAGATGGAGACACACACCTACACGAGCTGGATGACCTAACAAATCCAACTAAGGTCGAGGAAAAGTTCATATCGTCAGGATGGTATAAGGACATAGTGTTCTACTTGTTAAACCTGAAATGCCTGAATGAACTATCACCAGCCAAGTGTAGAGCTTTAAAACTCCATGCTGTAAAATATTGCATCGCCGAAAATCAGCTATATTGGAAGGATCCACTCGGGTTCCTGCTAGTCTGTTTGGTTGAGTCAGAAACTCCACGGGTTATAGAGGAATTTCATGAAGGAGTCTGTGGGGGACACCATGCATGGAGAGCCATAGCCTATAGGATTTTGAGGGCTGGGTACTATTGGCCGAAACTATTTTCAGACGTCAATGCCAAAGTACGTGCATGCAACCCTTGTCAAATATTCGCTGGTAAACATAAACTCCCTGCACTTCCACTCGTTCCAGTCAAAACTAAAGCTCCATTTCAACAATGGGGTCTAGACTTCATAGGGGAAATTAATCCTCATTCCAGTGCTCGACATAAGTGGATCTTAACAGCTACGGATTATTTTACTAAGTGGGTGGAAGCCATTCCAACCAAAAGGGCAACAGACTCGGTGGTGATCGATTTCTTGGAAAACTATATCTTGTCAAGATTTGGGTGTCCCCGAAAGCTAGTTACCAATAATGCCTAGGCCTTCAAATCTATGGCTATGATCAGTTTTTGTCAGAAGTAGAATATCGTTCTCGGCCATTCCATTGCATATTACCCCCAGGGGAAAGGATTGGCCGAATCATCTAACAAAATCCTGGTGAACATAATCAAGAAAGTACTCGATGAAAATAAAAGTTCTTGGCATGTGCACTTGAAATACGCATTATGGGAAAACCGCATAAGCACTAAAAGGTCTATCGGCATTTCACCATTTAAATGGTCTATGGGACAGAGGTGGTCCTACCTATAAACCTAGCGCCGCCAGTGATGAAGTTATGGTAGGATCAAAACGAAGAACCCAATCATGTAACTAGGAGAATTAACCAGCTGATCGAGGTTCAACAACATAGGGTTGAAGTCGATGAAAAAATGCAGAAGTACCAGGATTAGATGAAATCATTGTTCGATCTCAAGGCAAAAGACAGGGAATTCCTTCCAGGTGACTTAGTACTAAGATGGGATGCAAGAAAAGAGGAAGCCTCGAAGCATGGTAAATTTGACCACCTCTAGTATGGGCCATTCAGGGTCTCCGCTCCGGAGGGAAAAAATTCCTTCCTGTTGGAAAACATTGATGGAGAAGTCCTCAGTGCCCCTGTCAACGGGTGATATCTGAAACATTACATGACATAATAGTCGCCATTTTTTCAAAAAAAATAAAATAAATAAATAAATAAAATAAAATAAAATAAAATTTGTGTACATACATTTTTATTACCCTTTTGACTTTCTGTTTTCTTCTGCTCATAATTTTTAGACATATTTCGAAT
>SNQJ01S0193067.1:0-17798 GCA_010110895.2 Picea sitchensis | reverse complement strand
CCTGGGTAGTGAAAGGGTACACTACAAATTGGTAGCAGAGCAAATAGGTACACTACAAATTGGTATCAGAGCAAATAGGTACACTACAAATTGGTATCAGAGCAAATAGGTACACTACAACGACCATTTCTACATCACAATCATCAAACTTCCTACTAGCATATAATACTCGAGACATATAACCCTTTTCTTCTTCATTAATTAGGACATAAACCTAAAGAGAATTTACAATGGAAAGCCAAAGGGATTTTACCAGTTTCACATTATTCATACTTAATTTCCCGAGTATCTTCACCACATACTTTTGTTGTGATAACCAAGCTTACCATATTTCCTGTCTTTGTGTATTTCCATGCCCAAGATTTATTTCGCTGCTCCCAGATCCTTCATAACAAACGTCCTAACCATCTGAGCCAACGTGTTGATCTCAGTCATGCTTGTGTTTGAAACACGCATAAAATATAACACTAAGATAACGAATATACCATAAACACAATGGTTATACTCACTTCTTGAAAATTTGGCTCAACATGAAGGAATCAAACATCTTGTACCATTTTCCTAGCATGCTTCAGGTCATACAATGATTTTTGAGTTTGCAAACAAATCTCCTGTTGTGATTCTGAACTAACCATTTTGGTTGTTCTATATACATCCCCTTATAAAAGGAGATTCAACAAACACTACTCCACCTCGAACTTTGCAATCAAACAACTTTGACCAAATTCGGCCAAACCGGCCAAGTAAGCCTTCATCACTTACCTCCAGGCCCATTTACAATGGAGTTCACCAAGCCTTTTATAGGCTTCATTTCATGCAATCCATGGACACAATACTATAGGATACCCAAAACACATGGACCCAAAAAACCACCTGCTTTTACCTAAAAAATAGATTTAACATACATGCACTCCCCACATATTCAATCTAGCCAAATCTACATCTAGAATTTTCATAGGTGATCTGATAAACCACGGGTATGCATGCCTATCTAGGTCTTATATACATATGCCCATTTACATGCAATCAATAATTTCTGCAACTCCAAAGTAAATACATTTTTTTTTTTTTTTTCACGGTGACTCAACCATCACCACCCTGCACCTTTTATGCAAACATAAGTGGTGAGACACAACAAAAAGACAAAACTTCATCAACCATACTTGTAGTTGAATTTACTTCTATGGTAGAGTCCTCTTTGGATGTTTGTTGTCTTTTTCAACAATCCTTCTTCAATTGCCCAGATTTTCCACAAAACCAACATTTTTCCTTACCCTTACTGTCCTTTGAATTAGACCTCGTTGTACCTTTCTGATCTTTCTCTGTCTCTGTAAATCGACCTCTGACCACCATTGCTTCTGTTGTTGAGGTTTCTTTACTGGATCTTTTCCTTATCTCCTCAGACAATAAAACTCCCACAACAATATCATAATCAATGGTATCTGTTGTGCTAAACCACATAGTTGTGACCAGATGATACCAAGACTCAAGCACTAAACAAAGTAGCGTAACCATCTTGTCCTCATATTCAAACTTTACTTCCATAGCAGTTAATTGACAAATGAGAGTATTGAAAACATTCAAGTGATCAACTATTTTCATACCTTCTTTCATCTGCAAGTTGTACATATGTCTCTTCAAGAAGATTATGTTTGACAAGTTCTTTGTCATATAAAAAATCTTCAGTTTGGTCCACAAACATGTTGTTGTCTCCTCTTCAACGATGTTAAACAACACCTCATCTCCCAGACACAAACGAATAGTACTGAGGGCTCTTGCATCCAGATCCTCTAAGTCCTCGTTTGTCATGCTTGTCGGTTTCTTTGACTTTCCAGCTAACGCCTTTTGCAATCCTTGTTGCACAAGCAGATCCCACATCTTGAGCTTCCATAGCGCAAAGCTATTCTTACCGCTGAATTTTTCCACCTCAAACTTGAACTCTACACTAACCACTTTTTATAAAACCAAACCTTTATATAAAAAAATAACCTTATACTTAAGGATTAAACCCAAAACTAATGATGAAAAAATTAAAAAAATATATTTAAAAAATATTTTTATACCTTGATAAAACCTTTTTCCCAAATCCATCAAAATTCAACTTTTAAACAATAATATTTAATAGAAGCTCCATAATAACCTCCATAATAAAACAATCTCAAATAAATAAGGTATCCTCCACCTTACCTAAACTTTTTATGTTATAAAACTTACTTCAGCTTTTTATATTATAAAACTCATAGCCATGTCTTAAGGCTCACGACCATATCCTTCATCCTTTTCGAATAGGACAAAACAACTTCAAAACTTTAGTTTATACCATTCATACCATATTTCCATATTCCCATACGGACTTTGTATTGGAAGATCATCGCACTCTATTTAATGGATCACCTGGGACGATTAGGAAATAGTCGCATTGTGTTAATGAGTAGCATGGAACGATTTGCATTTAAATCGTCGTACCTTGTATTCAAATCGTCGTAATTTTTTAAAGTTTCGTAAGTCTCTATGCTATCGTCATATTGTTCCACAAGGATGACCCACGACTATGTAATAAAATTCGTCTTTGGCTCTCCATTTCGACTTTATTCGGATCGGTTCGTCTCTTTGATCTAGCGACTGGATTATTTTATTCTTCACTCTTTGTTCATTTAACTGTAAGCTCTGATACCACTTGTTAGGTAGCGGAAGCAAAAAATAGCATATAGCATAGCATAAACTAAGCAAGATTAAACACACATTAAACCAAGAACAACAAACACACTTGACACAGTGATTTATGTGGAAACTCAAATCGGGAAAAAGCCACGAGTAATGATTATCAGTCTTCTTCTATTCATGGGAGAATTACAATAGCCAACCCAGGCATACAACCATCCTCTCCTCACACAATGTACTCGCTTGCACTCGCATTGTACATTGCACATTGTACTCTACCTCTATGGGTATGCTCGTATATATAACATCTATCACTTGGTTACAGAGACTCATCATGAATAGATAACATAGTTACACGAACAGTTCATAAGTAGATTGCATGCATGCACATGTGCATGTACACACACATTGACCGCATAAGAAAATTCGTTGCCATGTTTCCAACAAATAACTATATATTGCAAAATTCATGCACTGATTACAAGAATGGTACTCCACAAAATGATTTGGTTTATTGATTTCAACACTGTTATTAACAAAATGATATTGTGCATAGCTTTCAACACCAATGCATTGATATTAGCAATGACATGGTGCAAAACAATTTGATGCATAGATATCAAGATTGATACAATGAAAAATGATTAATTACATTAATTTCAGCAATGAGATAGTGCAAAGCAATTTCATTCATTGATTTTAACAACCTTAGAAAGAAAAAAAATCCACTCCATTGATTTTAGTGATAAGATAGTTCCAAAGGAACTAGTTCCATGATTTAAACAACCCAAAAATGCAAGGAAATAAAATGCAAGAAATTATTTTTTTCTTTACACTTGGAAAAACAAATAGATAATTTTGATCTTCTAGATTAGGGTTGATTACATCCTTATAATATCTTAATTTTCTTTTTTCTTGTAACTCTTTATCACACCACATTTTCTCATTAAATTTTGATTTGAAGTTTTTTTTAATAGTATCTTTATTCTGCAAGGTTCTGACTAGATTTTGAAGCAATTTTAGGAAGCCTCTTGTCTTCCATGTTGTTTAACTTGTTCTTATACATTAGGTATATAGTCATAGTCATGCTCTCAATGGGGGAGAGGCCTTGTTTTCTAAGAGGACGATGAGATAGGGCCTATTTCCTTTGATTCACAAGAGATACTACAGCTCCATACTTCACACCCATAAAGAATAACAAGTGTAACAAGAGTCTCAAAAAGGAGTTTATTCTTATCCCAACTTCAAAGATCGACTGATTTACAATTGTTTTCAAACCCATAATAAGCTTTTCATTCTCCAATAATTCTTTTCTCAATACTATAATTCTAATTGAACTTATGGTGAATATCAATTCCAATATATATCTATATATATTAAAAAACATAAATCTAAAATAATATAAATATAATAAACTTCAATTAAAAGAAATAATTAACTTATTATAAAACATAGATTGAATTTTTGATATGACAGATAACATTTTTCAATAATGGTTCATTTAATTTCATGGAGCTATGTAATAAACGTAAATTAAAAAGAAATAATTAACTGATAAAACATAGATTGAATTGTTGATCTGACGGATAACATTTTTCAATAATGGTTCATTTAATTTCATGGAGCGAAATATCCATGCCCAAAAATTTACCAATACGACGATTAACATTAATTTAACCTGATGAAAAATAAGCATCTAATTTTAACATACATTTCACAGTACCTTGGTATCGCCTTTGAAATATGGCAGATTTTAATCTCCTCGGACTTGTGATCAGTCACATGAATAACACGAGAAGCAAGCCAGTCGCAAGCTCTATAATTATAGGCATTTTGTTTGAAGGCTTGGGTGACTGGTTCATGCGCGTAATATTACTATCACTCGATGGCGTAATCTGCTTCGGTGCTGGTGCTGGTGCTGGTGTTGATGCTGGTGCTTGCGCTGGGGAGGGTGGAGGCGCAGTTGAATGAAAGAAACTGTATATTTCATAACGAGCTTTGCAGCTTCCAAGGAAACCCTCAACTCCTTGACTTCCAGCATAATATGTGACTATATTATTGACGGCGAATGATAGACATTTTTGGCAGTCGTCAGAAGATATATCTTTCCAGCATTGGACCAGACCATAAATCTTTCGAGACAAGGAGTCTACAGTTGTTCCGGAAGCATATCCGGATCCAGATGTTGCTTCCCTTGACAAACTGTTAAATAGGGTATCAAGAGCCGTGTTAAAGATACTAGGGCAGGAGACATTCTGTTGATTGTAACGATATTTTACAGAATAATCCAGTTGACCGATGAAATTCCAGTTTTCGTAACGTAGGTAGCAGTCTTCTAACCAAACTCTACCCCCAATGGCATTCCCACATATTTGTCTAATGGTAGAGATTGCCTTCTGTGAACAGTTGAGGCATTCTTGTGTTGTTGCGTTTCCGCTACATTGGAGGAGGCCATATATTTGGGCAGGAAATTCCCCATACACAGAAGTGTTATACCCAGTTTTGAACGTGCTTGCAACAAGACTATTCAAAACGGTATTCAGATTGCACTCAAAGTTACTGCCGTTTGTATAGCTAAAGGCGCGGTTGCACATATATGGCGGCTGTGCGTTGCAAATATGTCCATGAAGAGTAATGATGAAGGCCGGAAAAACAACGTAGAATTTTGAACGTGCTTGCAACAAGACTATTCAAAACGGTATTCAGATTGCACTCAAAGTTACTGCCGTTTGTATAGCTAAAGGCGCGGTTGCACATATATGGCGGCTGTGCGTTGCAAATATGTCCATGAAGAGTAATGATGAAGGCCGGAAAAACAACGTAGAACAGCGTAATAGTTTGCCCGAACAGGAACAAGAGAGAGCATCCAGAATCCCTTCCATGAAAGTCGATGTTCTTTAGAATGGCCATAATCATTGAACAACTGAAAGCCTGGAGTGCATGGATATGAATGTTTTCCAGAATTTTGGTTGAGTATGATTTTCAACCTTTCAGTTTATTGAAAAGTTTACGCGCATGGTTTTCCGTGTCTCGTTACAAATCGCAGTCATTGAAAAGCCTGAAGTCATGAAAAGCTAAACTTTTCACGCTTACTAATGTCTAAAGTTAAACTTTTCATGCCTAAAGTATAAAGCTAACGTTCTAAAGTTAAGTTTTCCATGCCTAAAGTATAAAGCTAACTTGGGTGTCATTCTCTGTAACCTGCATTTATTTTGCATTTGACCAACTCATATTGATCTAAGCTATTGGTCTGATTGTATGCACATCAAACCCAAAGGTAGAGGTACATATCATCTGCTCTGATTTAGATGTTACTTGCCAGTAAACATATTGACTGCATCGTGTAGATTTAACACCCTGTTACTTAGATCGGTGTACACAGTGAGTTGGTACGTCACTGTTATTAAGTCTTTTTGGCGTGTTGGAATGGATATCTCTTACTTGGTTGTTAAAATATGATGAGATGAATTGTCACATTGAAAATATAATGTACAATTTGATTGGGTATAATGATTGAATGTAAAATTTGATTGGGTCTAATGATTTAGATTACAAGTTCTAATTCTAATGACAAATTGCTGTTGGATAATAAAAACATATTCACATTTACTATATATTGAGATAAATTGTTTAATATAATTATAATAAAGTTTTATTTTTATTACTAGCACAAAGGTATCGGTTGGTAAAGAATTGTTAATCACTTACGTATAAATCAGCTAGTTATCAAAGTAATTCTTTTAAATATGATTAGGTAAATGTAAAAAGTAAACACATAAACGGATGTCTTTATAATAGCTAGGAAGTTAATGATTGAAATCACAGCCATTTATTTGTGTGACTATCAAGAATATTCCAGCCATATTTAATCCTGCCATAGAAAACTTATTAAGCAAACCCCTATTAAATCTGCCCATTGTCAATAGGGTGTACGCCTTTCAACGTAATAAGTTGTTATGTTATTAATATATAAACAGCCATTGTAAGTTTAATATTTTGTTTAGTTGGATGTGATTTGAAGATCAAAATTATTAGATTGATTCTACCTTCTTCTTATGTTAAGATAGATAGAGTGCATCAATTTTAATAATGAAAAATGATTTTATGGTAGGTGGATTGGGGTTAATAATTATATATTGCAAAATGATTTTGTGCATTGATTACAAAAATGGTATTCCACAAAATAATTTGGTTTATTGATTTCAACAATGCTATAAATAAGACTATTTTGTGCATGGATTTCAACACCAATGCATTGATATTAGCAATGACATGGTGCAAAACAATTTGATGCATTGATATCAACACTATACAATGAAAAATGATTCAGTACATTAATTTCAACAATGAGATAGTGCAAAGCAATTTCATTCATTGATTTTAACAACCTTAGAAAGAAAAACAATCCTTACATGATTTAAGCAAACCCAAATATGCAAGGAAATAAAATGCAAATAGAATGAATGTGATAATAATACAAATAGATACACAAAAATAAAATGCCCACAAATATGAGAAAATAAAATGAACATATATTATCAATTTGGGGAAGAATCAATTTGGGTTCTCCATGAGGTTTTCCTTGAAAAAAAAAAAAACATATATTGTCAATGATAATTATATAATAAACATATATATTTCCTATGAACATATATATTATTAAAGGAGTCCATTTTAATTTCCTTTGCAATTGCATGTGATCATAATCATCCTAGATCCATCTTAGACTCAAACCTATCAAGACCAAAAGGGATCAAATCCCTCAAAAAAAACTTTGCAACTCAATGGATTTAATCCCTCTAAGTACTTGATAGATCTAGAGTTAATATCAATCTATAATGATAAAAATGCATACATAGAGTTCATACAAATTAGGAAATATTGTGCACACAATTGATCCAACAATAATTGTTCAACATGTGATGAGGAGAAAGCCTTGAGATACATCCATGTTGTTGTTTTGAGTACACAAGTTAATTATTTCTAAAAACCATTCCTCTAATTAGAAAAAAAAAAAAACATTTGATTGAATTTAAGTTTTGAAAATTTTGATTCTTAACTCAAATGAAAAACCATTCTTGTAGTTAGAAAATGTCATTTGATTGAATTGGATTAAAATATGATTTTTCACTCAAAATGAAAAAAATAAGAAAATAGGGTTGCTAAGAAGTGTTGAGTTAATTTATCATTATGCAATTTTGATGAATGTCTATTTAAATTATGATATTTGAAGTTTGTATAAATTAATATTTATTTGTAGCAATAATTAACAAGATAAATTTTGTTGATTTATGTTGCCATGGATCCAAAATGAAGTAACATAAGTGATGATGGACCTATCTAGGGGTTTGTTTGTCCAACTAAACCCATGAAGTTAGGAAAGATCCATAAAAGGGTCAATATGAGTAAAATTGGTAACTAAGGGATATGAACCAAGGTAAGAGAATGCACCTAACGATCTCACCTAAATGATAAACAACCTATAGAAATCCTACATCTAGGATAATGTAGGGGGACTTTTGGAAGGTGGACCATCATATTAACGGTGTTCCTAAGAGGTATCATGTCAACATTAGGAGAGTCATGTACAAATGAAGGACATGAATGAATCACATAATTCACCTCTTGGTAGGTAGGGGTATGCAAGTACCTTAGTGTGGATCTCATACATTAAATTCCCCCAACCCTTGGCTCACTCTATGAATAGGAGTTATTATCCATGAGATAAGAATAGTAGTGAGTTACAAGGAGAGAGGAAAGCAAAGCAATGATGCATGAGTGTGGAATATGGGTCTTTGTAGTGTGAGCAATGCTATGATTTCATGAGGGAATCCTTCACCAACAAAGCTATGATATGTTGTATTACATGTAAAAGTTAACTTGCCTTATTCACAAGTGAAAATTGAAGCAACAAGATTTTTGTGTGGACCATGATGATATTAGATAAGCGATGAACAAATAAAATAAAATCAACAACAAAAAGAAACATAAAACAAGAAAGAATGTTGATATAGAGAGCAAACAAACTTAAACACATTCATGGAAATAGCAATTAAACTATGAAAATATAAAATGAAAAGACAAACAATGATATTGAATCCAAATATCAGTGATACAATATCTGAATTATGATATTTATAAATAAGCAAATTCTAATCACCATTTTACAAAAATAATAGCATATAAAACATGAGAGATTATCATGATAGTAATACCAATAGTTAGACTATAAAAGACTATAAAACATTAGCAAGTACCAAGAGTAAAAGAGTGATACATGCACTTACTTCTAGGTGGCATCCAACACTATAGGATACATTGGAACAAGATAGGTAGTTACGTCATAGAAGGTAATGACTTTCCCTAAGCAAGGAAAGGGTAGAAACACCAACTCATAGGGAAAGGACAAAAGATAAGTTCAATGGAAAGGGATGAACAACACTAAGACAATCCTAGTGAAGGAAAGAGAAGGCAGATGGTAATTTTGGTATCGTGTTGGCAAGGGCACAAGAAGACATAGCTCATGACAGAATATACATAGGTCCAAGACATAGTACAACAATGGAGGCGACATATGATAATCCGGGGATACAACAAACATGGAGGCATCATACAATATCCAAGGAGATATGATTGTCAAGGGATACAACGAACATGGAGGCATCATACAATATCCAAGGAGATATGAGAACCTCGGGATACCCTGTATTCTACTAGGGGTGCATTAATTAACTTTTGTGTTTACAAGTTGAGAAACTCAATGAGTATTGCACTATCCAATAATAGACGATGTTGATTGGAATTTTTTTTATATTATTTAGTATACTAACATTGGTCTACATTTAATTTTGCATCATATTTTCATATATTAATTTTTAACCATATTTAACAAAGAATAGAAGTAGAGGTTGGGATATATCTAACCATGCATCAAAACAACTTTATAATCAAAGGAAGGTCATGTTGAATGAACTCGTATTAGTGTCTTCTTTCCCACTATTTCACAATATGTTATACATTTATATACGTGTTATGCATTGTAATTTTCATGGTTAGAACATTTCAATATAAATTACATTAATTTTTCATTTTATATGTTTTTGTTAATTTGACATTTATGATATCATGGAAATGACATTCAAACCTTTATTATGGAACTTATGATATTAAGATAATGTAAATTAGTGAAGGGTGGGTGCAAGCTAATGATGGTCTCTCATGACATGTTAGTGGCAATGCAAACATGAAAAAACAATAATCGCTTAATTTGGAGGAATGATTTGAGGTACTTTCATAATGAATTTGAATATGGTGTAAAAAAATGAAATGTAGGAAATTGTATTATTTTTTTGAATAAATTATTTGTATTCATAGAATTTGTGTATGACTATGTGAAATTTGAGTTTTTCTAACAATGGTATGTTATTTTTCTTGTAAAATATAATGCATATGTTTTCGCTAGTGCAAGTGTTAAGTACCTAAATGATGGAATTTCCTTAAATGTTTTTGTAGAATTATAGAGATATAATGTTCGTGTGTAGGGCTATTTTTTCAAAATTTATAATGTTATTTTTGTATTTTTTTAAATGATTAATGTCATTATATCCTTGAAATCACAAGGTCTTGTGTTAGTGCGGGGTATGAGGGTCTTAACATAATCAAACATTTATTTATATTTAGATTGTAGATATTGGTATGTACTAGTGCAACATATAGCTTATTTTAAAAATGGTTCGGGTGAAAAAAAGTTAAAAATAGTGCACAATATTAATTTTAAAAAATATATATTAGGGATTTGCATAGTCGACTATACATTTTTGTGTAGTTTCATCTACAATGAGTTTGTGTAGCCTATACAAAAATAACATGAAAAATAGAGATATAGAGAGGAATTTAGAAAAATGAAGGTTTTAATGTATTTGTAGCCCAAACCACCAAGTTTTCCATTCCAAACCTAAATCCGAGGAAACCAAATCAACAAATGTGTTTGCTAAAGTTGTCACTCCCACCCCAAAAAAACATGAATGGAAAGAACATGCAAGAGTTCTAGAGCATGTGCACATTCTTAAAACACACTCACACTTTTTTGACTAAGCATTCTCAAGGTAGGTCTAACAAAAATGTGCTAAAGGGATCTTGCAGGAATATAGAGCCATCAACAAGATGTTGACCCACCAAAAAGGACCTTTCAAGGGTATCCTTGGTCTTCGGATGGAGATAGTCAGCATTATGAGTTTTTGAACATTGAGTAGGAATCTTTGGAACTTGGATATGGTTAAGGAAACAAACCCAAGAGTTAGTCCCTAAAGGAATATTATAGGCTTCTGGGGCTAAGAACAACACATTGAACCACCACAAATGAACTATCGACGGAATCCTTTACAGTTGACTAGGTATATAGGTACAAATAATATTTTTGAGCACTGGGTATGGGTCTCAAGGCCTTGGACATGACCAAGTGAGTAAACATGAACATTAGGGCCTAAAGGAAGATTCCATCAATCCAATACCAAGAATGGTTCCTCGAACAACCGCAAATGGCCTATTGAGTGTATCATATGCTTATAATTATGGATGTCCATGCCACTATGTGGTTTTGAGCAATAGGTATGTGTCCCATTATTATGGAGAACCCCCCCCTACAAATAGGTGAGCACTCCGATTGGTCTACCCATGATTTAAGACATGTTGTATGATAATTAACAACAAAGCATTCCACCAGATCTAAGGATTTTGATCCTATTAATGCTATCAGAAGAAGATAGAATGGTTCAAACTTGATTCCTCGGTGGTTGTCCTTTTGTATTATTGGTTGATACAATTGTAGAGATAAAGCTCGAGTTCCTGCACACAATAATATAGCAAATACCAATATCAAGTTTCTTTAAGCAATAGGAATGTCAAAGATATTTTAAATCTAACCTAATCTACTCATGGAAAGAACAAATCTACCATTTAATATTATGAATAATTGAATACACTAGTAATGGAAGGGGGAAAACCATGCATATATGTATTGATAAGTGGAGAATATTACAAAAACCAAGGTTTACATTGAGTCTTGATTGATTCATCTCCTAGTTCCATGATCCAACTCCTCCTTGACCCTCACAAGCAAGGAAAACTCGGATCTAAAGGATAAAGGATTTTTGAAGCTCCTCTGAAACTCTACAACATAATTCTATTATGAATTCTTCCTTCCCTTTCACCCTTGGAATTCCTTCCTTTTATAGATTGATGGAGGAGGTTAAGGGGATGATTCTAGATCTCTAGAACTTAGTGAACTTCAAGTCTAGTATGAGTTCCCAATCTCATATCATGAGATAAACAACTCACCCATTATCGATTTCATCGTAAATCATCAAATATAGAAGGTTACAAGAGAGGTCCCGAGTTACCAGTGGTGCAACTCATGGTCAATTATGCATTGCTAGTGGTGAAACACATGACTGATTGCACATTGCTAGGAAATTAAGGAACGACCTTCCTCAAAATATGTGAAATTCAAGGAAAAAGAGTGTGTCTCATCCTGGAAACATCAATAGGTCCTATTACCCCCCCCATGCTTAGGGGTAGAAGGAGGAGATAATATCTCATGGCCCACAATGAAGATGGTGATCCTGTTGATGATAATGATCAACATGTCCACCCATGGTATCCCAAAAACTCCTCTCAAATTTCCTCTTCTATCTTGGATCATCCAAGATCATCACATCCAGTCAACATAGTGTGTGGGATATGGTAATCCAGGGTCACCATGAGGTATTTTAGTCCTTTTTTCATACGAGGTGTTCTACTTAATATACCTGGAATGTGAATGGGAATCATTGGTTGAATTTGGATAATGGATCATAAGCTCAAGAAGTTATGCTTGTTTCTTTGTTTCACCTTGGTGGCGAGCATCTGTGCCCTAGTCCCATGTTGTCACCCCCATGGAAAACGGGTACTACTAGGGGGCCTCACAAGGGTAACGTTTTGTTTCCCCCGATACTTAACACTCACCATCCTAGAGTCTGTCATAGTGTACTAAACTTTGGTAATGGGTCATGGTTCATCTCTCGTGAGAAGAGGTGTTAAAGGCTTAGAGGTTGTTACGACTGCTAGTAAAAGAATAATAAAGAAATAACAATGTTAAAGAAAGAAAGAGATAATAACTAAGGACTCTCAAAATCTAGTCCATACTTGAGATCTACCCTTTATTTGTTCACCCCAATCCTAAAGAAGTTATGCTATAGCTTGAAATAGTATAAAGGGTACTTGCAAATATGATAGGAGGAAAATAAAAAGGCAAATAAAGGGGTTTGGAAAAATGTAGCTCTTAGAAAGTGGTAACTAAAGAGAAAGAACACCCTCCACAAAGGAACTCATAGAAATGGACTAAATGACACCATAATCCATGAAGTAACCCTAACACTTACCACTATAATACTTACACTTGAAGGGTTATTTTCTTTTTTGCTTCCCTTGAGACATATCCCTTTACTTGGGTCTTTTCTTTCATTGTTTTGGTTGGACCACCTAATAGGGTCTAATGAAGGTCCTCCCATATTCAAACTTTCCAACTTACACAAATTCTTGAGCTAATGTGAAATTTGAAGGGGATACTTGATGTGAACTATTTATGTAGCTTATATCTTAAGTAACAACTTACTTTGTATGATCTAAAGACTGGTATATGTTATGAACATTGGCTTTACTTGATTTCATTCTTTGTTTTGATCTGGATGCACCTGGCATGGTACTTTGAAGGATAACCCAGGATTTACCCAAGACGTTGTGCCTTTATTGCAGCATATGACATGTGTGATGTAGAGCATTGAGTCACCTAGTGGCTTGACACATTCATATATAGGTTCTCACGTATAATAGACCTTGGAAAATGGATAGAAGGGATTGATTTTGATAGATATGGTCATGATGGCACACTTTTGGGCAGAGAGCCCATACTTTGGATTGTGCACCCACACATTACCCAACTACTTCATGGAGGTAGTTTCACTTGGTGTGGCTTGGGTAGAATGCAGAGATGATGTACACCCTTCTCCACCATGGATGCCATCCTTCACACCTTGGATGGTGAGAATTATTTGTGATGACATCATGCTAGGGTTTGATGGAGATGGTGGGGCTTGTTTGCCACTTGGATATCAAATGATGACTTGAGACATGGCATGGAATTCTCCTACCTTGCTTGCACATGAGACAATGAAACATGCCCTTGCAGAGGCCCTTCTATCCCATTGGAGGCTTGACGTCACCACACGTGTGGCTTTATGATTTATTACTTTCATGTTTTATAACTCTAGAGGTTAATTTGAGGAGACAACCCCACTTGTAACATGAATGATTGTTGTTTTACTCAACTATGTGTACACATTAATGCATGGTTACCTCATATATATATAGAGGAAGCACTTGAAATAATTTGTCAACATCACTTCTCCCTCACACTTGTGAGTCGGAGAACTTAAAATTTTCTCTCTACTTTCTTATTCTTCTTGGATCTAATGCTCACCTTTGGAGAAGGATTGTTTGTGGATTCTCTTTCATTTCTTGGTTGATATATTCTTTCAACTAGGGTTTATGTAACGTCCCCAACCACCAACAGGTTGGGCAACATCACGTCATGACTTGTCTTTTAGCTTTGATACCATTTTGTAACGTCCCAACCACTAATAGGTCAGGAATGCCACTACATGATGTCTCTCTTAGCTCTGATACCATTTTGTAAATTTATATGCATGCATATCTAACACAATTAATAGTTACAACATTATATTCATGTTACTTATTCATTCGGAAATAACATTAAAACATTCTGAAACTATATGCATACAGACGACATATTCTAACCATGCACATATTAGTGTGGAATTAACAGTAAGCCTACACATACAACATACATGATAATCTAGGCATGAGACATCAAGTTATAAAACAAGTACAATTACACCACATACAATCAATAGAGATTTGGTAATTATCTTTCAATAGATTACCACCAACTGCGTGAAAACCTTCCACAAACCTCCCATCCTTAGACCATGATGCTCATCATGCTCAGTAGTGGGTCACCCCTGAGTTGGGACTAAACTCCACCCAAGGCAAAGGAATCGTATACCTAGGCTGAGGCTACAGGAACTGCATTATGAAACTGGAAGGATTCTCTCCAAGGAGCCTACTTACACCCATTTCTCATGGACTCTCATTCCCCACATGCCTGTCCCACCCTGGGAATATGCAACTTCACTGTTCCACAGTCTATCGACTGCTCCACTTCCCTTCCAGGGCTTTAGCAACAGGTCGAATCAGGAATTCTCAAAGCTCCGTAGCTGGTACTGGAATCCTTCCAATAGAAATCACTTCCAAACAAAATCTCTCATCTGGAGAGAGTTGCTCACAGGCCTGACAACTTGCTTATTCAACCATGGGCCTAACAACCCACCTCCTCAATCCAAAACCAACAAAATCGAGTCAGGAAAGGGAACAACTCAACAATTTACAGAGGTTCATAAAGGCATAAATTACTTTAGTTGTGTACTTGTTTAGTGCGTGCGTGAACTACACAAGGGATGGCCAGCATGTTGAGGATGAACTCGTGGGAAACTAAATGGTCGGAGGTTAGAATGTTGAGAGCGAGCAAGGAAAATGGTGAGAATCATCAGCTTTGAGAATCGTGAGAGAGATGCCATCGTGAGAGGGAACTCCTCTTGAAAGGTGGCCAGAATGGTTCCCCCCCCAAAAAAGGTGGAACTTCCCACATAAATATGCATGCGTCTTGGGTGACAATTGGCTCTCTAGGAGCACTCTCCTCTCCACTTGGAGTTTGTTCCTCTCCTCAAAGGAACTTAGGATAATTGGGTTTATTTTCCCAACTTTAGTACTTTTCAGGAATACATTATAATATTCCCTTGGGTTAAGACCTCAAGCTTAGCCCCTCTTTCCTAGCCTCTCAGCCCCATTCCTTTCCCTACTCAGTGGATCTTAGTCCCCCATAACTCCTTCTTCGTGGTCAGTCTACACACAACAATGTATTGTATTAATAATCTGCATAATTACATATACAAAAATCAATCCCATTGACCTTAACATCTAGGCTCTTCGGCTTAATAAACACATAATCCTACCAACGTATAATTACTTGGCTCACCAGCCTACAAACATCATTACATTTCACAGGGGCTCAGCCTTGGTGTATTACAGTTTCTATTGGAATAGTAATTTGGATAAGTAAGTAATTTGATTTAAGTTAATGTGTTTGTTCATGGTATAATGTGTTAATTGCTATCTTGTTGCATTTTACTTTGTTCTAGTAAAACCCTATGAAGGAGACATATAGATTTCTCTCCTTCAATACTTTGTTTGTCCAAGTTTTGGTGAAAGAATTAAGAGACCTTGTCTCTTGCTAGGATTTATAGGCCTTAGGCCCAAGAGGTTTTTTACCTTAGTATTTTGATCTTAGTCATTTGATCCTTGAACTAGGTCATCTAGAATAGAGGAAATGACATCTAGGACCCAAGAGGCTTTGCATCATATAAATCCATTTCTTGAAGGTTTTAGTCCTAAGGTCGAAAAGGCTTTGCACCTCAGGGTTTGAAACCTCATTCTTATTGACTATCTAAGTCATTCTTCAAAGTGTTTCATCATTGATTCCATAGCTCTAGAAATTCAATGGCACTATTATAGAACTCTCTTTGTGGTGAAAACACTCTTAGAATTAAGACCCTCTCTTTGTCTAAGTGATTTGACTAACTTCACTAACTCTAGAAAACAAATGATATGTATTTTTCTTGTTACAAAAATTTTGTAAATCCACTAGGGTTAAATTTAATTGTGGCATACTTACGTGAAATTGTGGTTAAATATACGAAGAATCATAGTCTAGAAATTGGGTGTTATTTCACTTGTTGAAGCCTTAATTCTTATGCTCAATTTCTATATTTCTAGGAAATTTTTCCTATTGTTGTTACAAAATATTAATTGTTGTTATACATTGTCTTATTGTGGTAAAAATGCAACAACAATTGGTTTCATTGATTATCTACTGTCTAGAGGTCATTGATGAGCTATACAACTTGGTAATTTTCTATTATATGCTTTGGATTTCTTATTGTCTTGTATAGGTAAACCAATTACCTTGTTTTAATCTTTACCTTTCCTAGACCTAGACCTAACATTTAAGTGACCAATATAAGGGTATGTAGGCTCAAGTAATCCTGCTACTTGATCCCTTGAGGTCACTAGGGAAGCCTCCCTTGTTGGAATTTCTTCCATCACTAAAATGAGGGAAGTATCTACTTAGGTGACAATGGTAGAAACTTCCAATATATATATATATATATATTGTGAAGGATTTGCACAATTACAAATCATGTGATAAAATTTGGCATTGTTTCCAGGGAGAATTGAGTCATTCTTTCTATGACATCTAGACTTTAGGTAAGCTTATCTGAAATTCTTATTCTACAATATTTCCCGGTGACTCCACTAAGGGTATAATCCCTTGTTTACCTTTGATGATCCTTGTCTAAAGAGATCATATGGAGAATCCACTGATATACTTTGAGGTGTCATTCGATTCTCAACTTTGCAAAGTTGCATATTCTCAAGTAATGGAATTATGGAACTATGGGAACTTCATGAAATGTTTCCTTCTCTTGACATAAAAACATTTCCTAGATGACCAAATCACTTTTCTTCAGATTGGGGGGGTAATTGTCCAAAATTTGATGGGAGTCCATCCCTAGATATTACTCATGTTGTGAATTTATTAAAGTATGCTTAAGAGATAAATGGGAAACATCAAGATGTGCTAATAAGATTATTTTTTTAATCTCTAGAAACAAGACAAAATAATTGGGCTAAGCATACTCTTAATCCGAAGAGTACATATTTTCTTACAATATTCATTGAATAATTTATCAAAGGTGGGCCCAAAGAACAAAAATATGTGAATATATTCTCCACAATATCATGGTAGACCTTCAAAGGAAAGGGTTATTTTATAACTATGTTGGGGAAGATGAGGAATTCATCAAGGAACAAGAAGTTGAAGAGGAGACTTGTGAAGAGTGTTACCAGACCCTTGAAGAGGAGCAAGAATCACCTCATGATTCTACTAAAGACAATGAATATTT
>SNQJ01S0193064.1:0-17798 GCA_010110895.2 Picea sitchensis | reverse complement strand
ACCAAGGGGAAACAGAGCCATCATAACATGCATCTAACAACTAATATTAGGACATGAATAAAACTATTCAATTAACCAATGAAGACACAAAACATTCAAACATTAATTTACACACTAGAATATTCATAATAAAAACAACATAACACTTATATTTTAATAAAGTAACCAATTTGTTGCATACGAATGATTAACCTCCCAACCATAATCATTTCTATTCATTTGATCTGAACAATAGGCCACCCCCGAGCTAAGGCTATGAGTCCACAAGGAGATATGGGCCTCTATATGTTCACTCTCTAGAATCAACAACTCAAAACCCAAGTTCTACTCCTAAAATAGTTCTAATCTACCAACTCTCCCTTCCCCACAACCTACACAACCCAAGGAATTTAGCCCCTTCAGTACTCATAGTCCCCTAGGCTATACCATTCATTTATCACGGCTTCTAGTGAACTTGCTCAGACAAGAATCTCTTAGGTAGGGATTTCAAGAACTCTCAACTACTTCAAGAGTTCTCACAACAACCTTCAAAAGGCTTTTGAGCCATTTCCTCAATAGGAAAAACACACGACAAGATTACAACCTGTTTTACTGGAAAACATGCCTCATTCCTATCATAATACACAACCAAAAAATGGAAACAAACCGATCATAATATGCATCTAAAAACAATTTAAGACATGAATACAACTATTCAATTAACCAGTGAAGAAACAAAACATTCAAATATTCATTTACACAATGAAATATTCATAATAAAAACAACATAATGCTTATTTTTTAATAAAGTAACCAATTGGTTGCATACAAAGGATGAACCTCCCAACCATAGGCATTTCTATTCATTTTCTCTCAACAATAGGCCACCCATCAACTAAAGATATGATTCCACAAGGAGATATGGGCCTCTGCATGTTCACTCTCCATACTCAGTAACTCAAAACCCAAGTTCTACTCTTACACTAGTTCCAATCCACCAACTCTCCCTTCCCCACAACCTGCACAACCCAAGGAATGTATCCCCTTCATTACTTATAGTCCCCTAGTCTATACCATTTTTTTATCATGGCTTCCAATGCACTTGGTTGGACAAGAATCTCTCAGCTAGTGTTGGCCCTTGACCAAGTTTTGGATAACTTGGGTCACGTTTGATCGATTTTTGGACTTCGACGGGCTGGTCAAAGACAGAGTGACAGTATAAGAAGAGATCGTGGGATCTCGCCCCTTTTTTGTGGGATTTTTTGGTTTAGGGTTTATGTTATTTGTTATGGGATGTCGGCCTAGGGGTTTACCCATGTTTAGGCCCATTTTGTAATGTATAAATAGATAGTTAGGCGATGTAAGAAGGGGTCAGTGTGATAAGTCACGTAGTTGTGAATTCTTATGGCTTAGTGTGGAGCTAGAGGCTTTGTGCATGCTATGTGTTAGGACTTGCAGAGATAAGTGCAAGTGATTGTAAGAATCTGTGTGCAGATTGTAAGAAGGCTTTGTGCTTAAACCTAGCTTAGGGAAGGAGGAACTAGCGAAGTGTGCATAGATATCCTGTCCTATGCAGAGTGGGTTATTGTGGCTTTGTGCATGTAAGAATATTGATAGAAGATAATAAATAAGAAGAAGAGTTGATGAACGTAGCCCCATGTTGGGGGTGAACCACATATATCCTGTGTTGTGATTGCTTTGTGCATTATAGTTGTTATGTTATTGATGTGATGTATGATTAGTGAAATGATATGTTTAAGATGCATATGACATAATAGCTTATTTCTTAGTAATGTGAATGAATGACAGATCTAATATATTTCTATATGTTAAGTGCTTGGATGTATTAGATCTTGTTGAATATTGTGTTGTTCTGTAATTAGGGTTTGAATCTGCGATGTAAATAAGAGTTAAATACTGATGAATAATAACTTCTAAGTTCTCTATTAAGTGTTGTAATCACAGATGTGTGTCCCAGATAGGTTGCATACATCTGAGTCCTGCAACCCCCCCTGCCCCTACCTCGGGTGAGACTTCATCTGCTTCACAGGTATTGCTGAAAGGGCCGGTAGTTAGGGTTTTGTTGGTGCGTTGTTGAAGCATTGAAACCTGGGTATGACCTTGTTCCAACAAATGGTTCTATTGTCGGGACATGAAACTGTGATTGTTGGGAACTGAAGAAAAGAGAAATCTCTGTGTGTAGATCTGATGCCCTAGTGCACAGTGTTCTACTTGACTTGCGAATCTCTGTGTTAATAAGAGAAGTCTGATCTGAAGAAAAGAGGTAAGATCTTGAAGCTTTGTGTTGTGATAAAGGTAATATAAGTGAAAAATTTTATTTCGTAAGAACGGATCTAGGTATGTTTAATAGATTTGGTCCTAGTCTGAAAACTAGGATACAACTAGAAGAAAGAAGATTTGATATGAATAGATCTTATAGAAATAGTGAAAGATATCTTATTTTGATCCCAGTGCATAGTACATGAAAGGTTGGGGATCATTTAAAATAAAGAGAGGATTAACTCTTTGCTATAGTTGCAGAAGACCGAGACATATTTCTAAGGAATGACCTGGTAGAGGTCCTAGTTGTCTTTTCTGTAAAGCTATTGGACATGAAGTTTTGGATTTCTCTAAAATGATTACTAAAGTTGAAAAGAGGAATATGAGACAAGAAAACCATGAGACAGGCCAAGAGACTAAGGATATGATAGAAACCCAAAAAGAATCAGAGACTGTATTATTACAGATGAAAGAAACCCTGAACGATCACAGAGATATCAACTTATCAATGATCTTAAAAGAGAAGGAGCACATCGAAACAAGAATAGGAGACTTTGACATAGATTGTGCTCTGGATGAGGAAACACAGGTGAATATCATTACAGACAGAACTTGCAAAATTTTGGGAAATCCTGTTATGGTTCCTTCATTGGGAAGAATAGGATTGTTTAAAGGGAAGATGATAACCCTATGTGGAAGACTTACCCAGATACGTATGAGTTCTCATGGAACTTTGACAGAAGAAGAATTTGAGATCGTTAATTTTGTTGAGAAAAACACCCCATTTGTTATTTTGCTAGGAAAAACTTGGGTTGAGAAAGATCAGATATGAAGGAAAAAAGAAGAGGAAGCTTTAGAAAAGAAAAAGAAAGAACTAAGAGATTTCATGGATAGGAGAATAGTGCACATACTGGAAGAACAAGAGGACAAGTTGAAGCTTCTAAGGACCAGAGACCTGGACGTCGAAGTTGAAATAACACAGGAAGACTTGAAACCCTTGTTCATATAGGAGATTAGAGCACCTACCCCAAAAAGAAAAGAAGTATTACTCTCAGAACCCTTGAAAGACCCTCCATAGTGTGAAGTTACTATGTTAAGAGGAGATAAGAACAATAATGGAAAAAGGAAACCAATAACTCAAATCACATGAAATAAATCCAGAAATCTCAACAAGAAGAAATCAAAGCTAGAAACATTGCAAGAAGTACCAGAGAGGACTTCGCAGAAAGAAGGTTTGAAGAAATGGAACTTTTTCGGGATATTAGAACAATGTAAATTGGAACTTCTCCATGATGAAGCAATAAGACCATTGGAGGCGTCCCATCTGTTAGAACGATGCTCCAGAATGGAAAGAAACACAATTATTGCCAGAACGTTCGCCATTAGAGCATTCGGACTGCACCACAATGGATGAAATTGCATTGATTAAGGCGTTACTACCCATTGGAGGGATCCATTACGATGATGTCTATTTATCCCATCGATCATTTCACTGTGAACACTTCTTCCAATTGTGATTATTCGAGCTAATTGTTACCACTCCGTGATTATTGAGATCTTGCCACCCATGATGGTACAGTGATTGTTTGTTCATCAACCTGAGATATTAGATCTCGAGTGTGAATTTTGGATGAAATTAGCACAGTATAAAACTCCATCAAAGAGATCCTAATAGACCTCATGGCTGAGAAGGTGATGTCCGCAGGCATCCAAGCCTCGTTGACAAGAGGAGTTCAATCATCCTCGTCGACTTCTCATGGATCTGGACCATCCCAAGCTATGACAGAGAAACGAATGAAGCATCATGATGACTTAGAGAATGTGAATCTCATCCCATCTATCTTGCTTGACTACATCCCACCTCTGGATGGCACAATGAGTCATGACAACATCCCGAGAGAATTTGACTACACAGTCATCATTGTGTACCTCCTAAAGGGAATATGTGCATTTAGACCACAGCTGGAGAGGATTCCAACATTGAAGATAAACGAATATAACTTAGGATATCGTGAGAACTATATCACACTTGCACCATACAAGTATTTTACCAAGAAAAAAGGGAAGAAGTCGAAGATCATCCCCCATCCATGGACCATGGACATCGCGAGGTCCACCATCCAAAACATAATGAAGATACCCCACTTTGGAAGGCACCAAGAGGTTAACACGTGCATTAAATTCCTATTGTCGTGCTCCCATGGATGTTACATATGGTTGGACAGGCATATCACAATCGATTCGATGTTGATCCATCATTTCACTAGATGAAGCATGCAAGGACCAGACCCACGAGACTTTTATCTAGGGAAGTTTGCAGATCGTGCCCTAACACAGAGAATCAAAGATACCTATGGTGATGTGCAGAAGGGGAAGCGAGGCCACAAGGTAGACTCCATCCAGAATCGCGTAGTGTGCCAAGCCTTCTAGTTGATCACTAGTAAGATAGTAAGGAAGAATAGACCCACTCAGGTCACTGGGTTCATTGTTGACCTCGCGGGAAAATATATTGAAGGGATACAAATGAACTGGGCGAGCTACCTCGTCAACCAGTTAGAGAAATACTGTTGTGAAGATTAGGATCATGTCTATGAGTTCCATTTTAGATGTTTTTTGATCCTCATCACCTTAATTTATTAGGATATGCCGAAAGGTGTGACCTTCCTTGAAATTGAGCCATCTGAACCCTTAGCTGTGAAGTTCACTACGCTCTAGTATTCGAGTGACATGTATAAAAAATGAAAGTCAAACGTGGTGTTCCAAACCTATTACCTATAGTTGAAGAGGTTTATTCAGTATTTCCCTCGTATGACGCCGAACACCCTAGACAGGTTCAGGCCAATTATGATGTTCTGCGTAGATAGAAATTTTATTTATAGCATTGTGTGTGGAGACGAACATAGAGAAGAGCTTCAATCCTACTACAATCTCATAGAGGAGGACCTGGAAGAAATAAATAAGGAATGTCCTACATATCTCCTTATACCAGTCGACCAGGTAGAATTGTTTGACCCCAACCTCATTGGAAGTCCTGTGGTCATTCGCGAAGAGTATGATGCACCCAATAGTAGTAGGAATAAAAAGAAGGAAGATGTACAGGAAATAAACAATGCATCAGAAGAGACTGCATCAGATTCACATAGCAGAGGAGGATATTACGAAGTGGGAAAAGAATAGAAAGAAGGGGAAGAATACAAGAAGAAGGAGGGAGAAGTAACACCACCTAGGAACCCCCTTGAAGAGGTAGATCACAGATCTAGAGGGAGAAAGAGAAGTTGCTCATAGAGAAGATTGGAGTTAAAGAAGAAGTCACTAGAGCACTTTTCTCTATGACGAGCTTCGAAAATATGGAAGAAGACCCAGTGGAGAATAAAGTGGGAAGGCTTGTCGAATCCATTCAACAAATCCAACAAAGAATAGTAGAATTGGAATTACAGAGAGTGTCAATAACTCTGCAGGAAGTGCAAGATATAAGAGAAGAAACTATGAGGAGGTAAGTTGAGAGAATCAAGTAATTATCCTTGGAATGAAAACATCTTAGTAGTTGAAGTGCACATACCTACGAGCACCTTACAGAGGACCTTGATATCAAGACATCGGAGTCACAACTCTAGGAGGAAAAACAACAAGAAGCAATAGTGCAAGCGCAGTTGAATCTACTATCATCGGTCGAGAGGATGAAAAGATCCCAAGAAAAATTCATGGTTGAGAAATAGTCCCATGCCATTCAGAATAAGTTCATGGAAGTAACCCAAAGACTCCAACCAGTGTAGGATGAAGCCTACACACTTTTTAAGAATATTGAAGGACAAGGTGAAAAGCTAGAACAAGTAGTCACCTCAGTTGAAAAGCGATTGGAAGGACCTTTCACAAACAAGGTCATTCAGGAGTTCACCAAGTAGGAGGCTCTGCCTAAGAAGCAGGTCGAGGCAGGTTGAGCCAATCTCGAGGTCTTCGAGGAAGATTTGCCTAGATCAGAGTGACTCTGGACAAGTCTTAGGTGAGTGTTGTGGGCCTATTGGCCCTTGACCAAGTTTTGGAGAACTTGGTTCATGTTTGACCGATTTTTGGAATTTGACAGGATGGTCGAAGACAGAGCGCCAGGCGAAGTGGAGATCGTGGGATCTCACCCCCTTTTTGCGGGATTTTTGGGTTTAGGGTTTATGTAACGGGTTATGGGATGTCGTCCCATGGGTTTACACATGTTTAGGCCCATTTTGTAATGTATAAATAGATAGCTAGGCGACGTAAGAAGGGTCCAGTGTGCTAAGTGAAGTAGTTGTGAATGCTTGTGGATTAGTGTAGAGATAGAGGCTTTGTGCATGCTATGTGTTAGTACTTGTAGAGATAAGTGGAAGTGATTGTAAGAAGCTATGTGCAGATTGTAAGAAGGCTTTGTGCTTAAACCTATCTCGGAGAAGGAGGATCTGGCGAGGTGTATGCAAATATCATGTCCTATGCAGAGTGGGTTCTTGTGGCTCTGTGCATGTAAGAATATTTACATAAGATAATAGAGAATAAGAAGAGTTGGTGGACGTAGCCCCACATTGGGGGTGAACCACGTATACCATGTGTTGTGGTTTCTTTCTGCATTATAGTTGTTATGTTATTGATGTGATGTATGCTTAGTGAAATGTTATATGTTATATGCATATGATATAATAGATTAGTGCTTAGTAATGTGAATGAATGGTATATCTAATCTATTTCTATATGTTAAGTGCTTGGATGTATTATATCTTGTTGAATACTACGTTGTTCTGTAATTAGGGTTTGAATATGCGATGTAAATAAGAGTTAAATACTGATGAATATTAACTGCTAAGTTCTCTATTAAGTGTTGTAAGCACAGATTTGTTTCCCAGCTAGGTTGCAGACATTTGAGTCCTCCAACCCCCCTTGCCCCTACCTCGGGTGAGACTTCTTCTTCTTCGCAGGTGTTGCCTAAAGGGTCGGTAGTTAGGGTTTTTTTGGTGAGGTGTTGAAGCATTGAACCCTGGTTCTTCCCTTGTGCCAACATCTATCGATTTCAATAACTTTCAACTACTTTAAGATTTCTCACAACAACCTTCACAAGGATTTTAAGCCATTTCATCAATAGAAAAAACACACTACAAGATTTGATTCGTGATCTTTTCATCAATCTGACTTATTAAAGAATTATGTTAAATGAGAATAAACTGAAATGCACCATAAAAAAGGAAAATCTCAATGATAAAGAGACATAAGCATCATATCTGAACATAAAAACTTGATAACGAAGTTCGTTCCTAGTGGACTACGTCTGCGGGTCCTGCTCTCAAATGGGTAGGCATTTTTATTAACTCATCAAAATAATTTGGAAAAATACATAAGTATACCTCATTCTAGAGTTGTTTTGCATAATATTTTCTCAGATCAGAAAACAAGCAGCGCCACTAAATTTGTGGTATCAAACTACCCGAAAACAACTGTCTCCACACCTCGATCTGAATCTAGAACTTTCAGGCCCAAGAGAAATTTCATCTCGATTTTCATGCCTACAACCAGGAATAAATTAATGAAACATGTCACAGTTTCCATGCCCCATCTATAGGGTCATGTGCCTTGGTCCTTCCCCCTCATGCATTGGAAAATTTCAAACTTTAAATAATAAAGGTGGGCGGATTAAACAACGGGACCGTTTGGTCCAACGGTTGGCAAAGGTATATTTGGGCACTTGTATTGGGGAGAGATACCAAGGTCAAACCGTGGGCCTCAACCTTTGTATTTTTTTTCAATGGTTGAACCTCCCCGCTAACATTGGAAAAGGCGATAACTATGGCAGTGTATTGTTTGAATGGTGGAACCTTCCCACTAACTCTGGAAATTGGAGATAACATAGGCAGTGTATTGTTTCAACTAGCCAGATATGGAAGTGTTTTCATTTAAATTTGGCATATTGGGGGTTGGTGCCATCCAAACCCAACATTTTTGAAATATTCAGTTGTTGGGAATCATTGTTCATTTTTCGCTGCCACGTGGAAGCCCATGATTGGGCCACCTGGCAGCCTTTTATTGGTCCACGTCACTACTTATGCATGGTCAAGCCATGTCATCCCTACCACATCAGGTTTCCACATCACCTTCCAGGTGGTTGTATGGAGTGCCACATGGCTATACGGACTTCCACATGGCACTTTTCCATTGGTCCATGGACTAACCATAAAATTCCAAAAATGAGTGACACATGGTAGCCTCTAGTGCTGCCACATCATCATGTTGATTTCATCATGACACGTGTCATCCTCTTCATGTTCCACATACCCTATATGGATGCTAATGTCATCCATACTTATGCTAACATCAGTAGTACGGATGCTGACTCAACCATGTTGATTGGGCTAGGTTGACCAAAACTTTGACCATGGATATATTTTGATCTGTAACTCTGTTTGACTTATTGTTTACGATGTTGGAAATATTGTGATGTTCTCTTCACGATGATGTAAATTTCACTAAGTTTTGAGGAATATGAATTTTTTCCCTTTCTCTATCTCATGAGGCCATTGTAAGCTTCCTAAGGTGCTTCTATGAATTCTGAGTTATCCTTAGACTTTTGTGGGTCATTTTTGGATCACAACTTCCCACTAAGATATTTTTGGAGCACCAAAAGATTTCATTAATCAACAGATAATTGAGGGATGAGTTCCCTCACCTTGTGCTTCGACTTTACTTTTCTTGGATGTGTGCCCTTTAATCCCACTTGAATATAATCAACATCACCCCTGCGTGAAGTCCTCATCCTTCTGCCCAATATGATATATTCCTTCAACCTATACAAGTACTCAGGAGAAAACTCATAAATCATATACTTCCTCACCCTGATCTATGATCATGGGAGGCTAAAAAAGTTTCAAGTTTTCCACATTTACAACTGAGTAGATATGCATATAAGGTGGAAGATATAAACCAAAATCATTAGTGCCTCTTTTCTCCAAAATAAAGAAGGGTCCATATCATATAGGCTTGTGTTTCTTTCCTTCACCCTTCAATCACTCCTTGCTAATGTGAAGCCATACCTAGTCTCCAACCTGAAACTGGTGATCAACCCTATGTTTTTCATGTCGAACTTCATATTGTGCTTGAATCTTCTCTAATTATTCCTTGACTACTTGTTGTACTTGTTGGATCCTTTGAATGAACTTGCGAGCCTTGTTTTCATTTCTTTCTAAATTGGAATCAACATATTTCCCATACATCAAGTCCAAAAGGACCTCAGGAAAATACCCAAAACATGTCTCGAATGGATAACAATGTGTGGAAGAATGTAAGGTTCGATTTTAAGCATGTTCCACATAGGGTATATGTTCATCCCATAACTTGGGATGCTTGCTGCAGTAGCCTCAAAGAAAAAGTATTATTGTTCGGTTAACAACCTTTGTCTATCTGTTGATTTTTCGATGGAAAGCAGTGCTCCACTTTAACTTGGTGTCCATCATTCTCCACAATATTTTCCAAAAATCTCCAAGGAATAATGTATCTCAATCCGAGATAATGGATGTGGGTAACCCAAAAAGAACCCAAACACACTGAAAGAATAGGTTAGCAATCTGCTCAACAATGATTTTTTTTTACATGGAATAAAGATACACATCCTTCTAAACCTATCCACTACTACATACAAATATTTATGACCCCTTTTTGACATAGGTAAATCCCCTAAAAAATCCATGGATATACTCTCCCATGGATGGGATGGAACAGGAAGTGGCGAGTATAGCCCCAATGTTATATTAGTGGGATTACAAGTAGAACACATCACACACCCCTTTTCATATTTAGTTACAATTTATTTCACTTGAGGCCAATAACAAAACCTTTGCAAATGAGCCATAGCTTTTCCAACCCCAAAATTCCTAGACACAAGATAAGTGTGAGCTTCTCATATTACATGGACTCATTCACTTGTAGGAATACATAGCTTTCCAAGATGCTAGAGTAGTTTTCCCTGCAAACAATAGCTCTCTACATGTGAACCATGGGTTAGCTTCTCAATTAATTCTTTAAAATATTTATCAACAACATATTATTCCACATAACTATCATGAGATAAAGAAGCATTCCTCAAACTAATAGAAGTTGTAATAGGAGGTCTATAAATCATATCAGCTTCCTTGTTACTTGTACCATTTTTGTATTTGATTACCAAATGAAACTGTTGAAGAAAACCCATCCACCTGTAATGTCGAGATTGTTGCAGCTTGGTTCGTACTTGGAGATACTACAAGGGTTGATGATATGTATGTATGATTGTTCCGTTCCCTAACAATTAGTGCTTCCATTTCTTTACACTTTGAACTAATGCATACAATTCTTTATCATATGTAGGATATTTAACAACAACTTGGTTAAAAGTTTCAGAGTGGCCATAGATAGGCTTATGATATTGCATCAATACTGCACCCATGGGATATCCGTTGGCATCTCTCTCAATCTCGAAATTTTGTTTAATATTCGGAAATGCTAATGCTGGTGCGATACTTATATTTTCCTTCAAAGTGTTGAAGTCTTTTTGTTGCTTTCCTCCCCACTCAAAAGTGTTCTTCACATTGGTTAAGACATCCAAAGGATCTGCAATAAATGAGAAGTTTGAAATGAATCTCCTCCAGTACTAGAATGCAACTAAGAATATTCGTACTTTGGTTACATTTTTGGGCTTAGGCCAATTTACAATTACATTAGTCTTGGAAGGATAAATTTTCAATTGTCCTCCTCCTAAAATATGACCTAAGTACACTAGTGCAGTCTTGCCAAATTCACATTTGGACAATTTTACATAGATCTTTTCCCTTTGCAAATTATCTAATACTAGTTTTACATGCCTTACATGTTCATCGCAAGTCCCACTAAATATAAGAGTGTCCTCTAAATATACAATTACAAAATAATCTAGAAATGGCATGAATACATCATTCATCACATGCATGAAAGTTGCAGGAGCATTACAAATAACAAACGGCATAAATAACCACTCAAACAATCCTTGTTTGGTTTTAAAGGAAGTTTTCAATGCATCCTATTCTGCAACCCTGATCTGATGGTATCCACTGTGAAAATCCAATTTAGTGAAATAAAAACATTCTTTAATTGATCAAGTAAATCATCTATACAAGGAAGAGGGTATCATTTTTTCACTGTGATTTTGTTTAAGACTCGATAATCGACAAACATTTTCCATGTGACATCATTCTTTGACACCATCACAGTCGAATAACCATAATAAGATGAGTTGGTCTTGATGACCCCTCGATCCAGCAAGTCATGTACCTGTTTCTTGATCTTTGTCATATCTACAACCGACATCCTGTACATTCCCACATTAGGAAGGGGAGAATCCTGTTGAAGATGTATTTCATGTTGGATTTCCCTCTTAGGAGGTAATCCATCTGGTTCCTGAAAGATGCCATCATACTTAGAAACAATGCTAATTAATTATTTATTATGAGAAGGATCACATCCTTGGAAGGCATTGGATGTTCCGACATCCTTTTCCCTTACGACCATGAGTACATATATCTTATTAGTGTTTATGAGTCTCTTCATTTTTCTTTTACTAACAAATTTTGTGTTTACCCTCATGTTGTGGGCTCTAACAATGTATTCCACTCTCCCTTTAGTAAGGTAAAATTTGTTCTCATGATGAAAGAATACTGCTTTTCTATCATAAAGATAAGGACTCCCTATCACTATGCCACATATATCAAGTGATACAACATCCAAATCCATTTCATCAATCAACTTTGAAGCAATAGAAAACCTGACCCTACACTGCTTGGTGACATTAAGTTTTTCTTTATCAGATACCCAACCAAGAGGATAAGGTTTTGGATGTGGCTTAGTTTCAAGACCCATGTTTTTAACAAGTTCTTCAGATATCAAGTTTACTTGGGAACCTAGATAAAATAATGTATCTATATTAGTGTTCTTAGATACAACTCTTATATGAAACAATTCATTCCTTTTTCTTTCATCATCATGAGATTCATTATTGGAATTTGAACTAGCATGAAGCGAATCTTTACCTTGTATTCCAATCGTTGTGATCTTTTCTTCGTCTCTTGAATCGGAACAAAGATTTTTTTTCACTTTAGCAATGGTCTTTGTATTCCCCTTTCCACTGAAAGTTTTTAGTCTTTTCTCTAAATGCAATTTCCAATAGTGTTCATCAACGTGACCATTCTTCTGGAAATGAGTGCAAGATGATTTTCCTTCTTCCCTCTTTATAGTGGTCCTATTTTTGTCCTTCCTTTTAAAATTTGTATACTGCTTGGAATATTTCTTTATGGGATCTTCTTGAACATGTTTTCCCTTGTTCTCAATTTTAATGGCTTTCACACAAACTTCGTCAACACTAGTGCAGTTAAACATTAGTAAAGTATGGCGAATATAATTGTGAAGTGCACCAATATACTTCATTAAAGTTTCATAAGAATATAAATGAATGTTTAAGGAAAGATATTTCTTCTTAAATTCTTCTGTGAAACTTTGTAAATTTTTCCCTTTACTTTGTCATAAATATTTCCATTCCATCATTTCTTTATGTAAATAACCTAATGGATAAAATTGCTTCCTTACTGATGATTTAAATTCCAACCATGAGGAAAGAAAATTACCACACTTACTTATGTCTTGAAGTTTTCTCTTCCACCATACGAGAGTAGTGCATTCCAACCAAAGAGAAGCCAATTGCACTTTAACTTCCTCTTCATCAATCTATTGAATATGACAATATACTTCACCCTTTCGGATCCAATTATCTATCTTTTCAGGATTAGCATCTCCATTAAACATAGGTAAAGAAATTTTACATCAATATTTAACAATTGTTTCTTAAAATAATCTTTATGGCTAGAAGGATGAGAACGATGAGAATGATCAGAGGAAGAAGAGATAGAAATTGATGGTGAAGATGGAGGATCAGGAGGGTCTCCTCTAGCCTCTTGATTCAATAAAGAATTATCATCTTCTTGTGCTTCCTCTTTCTTCCCTTTCTTATTCATCCACTTCTTGTAGTCTCCATACATTCGCCCGACCATTTTTGACATGCGATAGAAGACCATATGGAAGTTTTTATCATGTTCATCATGCGTGTCCTCTTCAACCATTTTCTTCCTCCGAGATGCACGAACAATTTTTAGGTTGAAAGTCTTAATTGTTCCTTCACCATTTTTATTCTTGGCCCCAATAAGAATTCACCCTCAACAATTCAAGTCAAAGATGACTGCTCTGATACCAACATGATCCAGGATATTTTCATCGATGTGACTTATTAAAGAATTGTATTAAATGAGCATAAACTGAACTGCACCATAATGAAGGAAAAGCTCAATGATAAAGACACATAAGCATCAGATTTGAACACAAAAACTTGATAATGGATTTCGTCCCTAGTGGACTACGTCTCCGGGTCTTTCTCTCAAATGGGTAGGTATTTTTATTAACTCAAGAAAATAATTTGGAAAAATACATAAGTATACCTCATTTTGGAGTTAAGCTATATACGCTTTGCTCATATCAGAAAGAAAACAACACCATTGAATTTGTGACGTCGAAGTACCCAAAAACAACTGTCTCCACACCTCGATCTGAGTGTGGCACTTTCAGGCCCAAGAGAGATTTTTCCTCGGTTTTCATTCATGCAACCTGCAATAAATTAATGGAACCTGTCTGAGTTTTCATGCCCCAACTATATGATGCACCTTGGTACTTCCCCCCATGAACTAGAAAATTTCAAAATTTAAATAGTAAAGGTGGGCGGATTAACCAACGGGACCGTTTGGTCCAAGGGTTGGTGGAGGTGTATTTGGGTGCTTGTATTAGGGAGAGGTCACAAAATCAAATCCATGGGCCTCCCCTTTGTTTTCCAATGATTGAACCTCCTCGCTAACTTTGGAAAAGACAATAACTATGGAAGTGTATTGTTTGAACTGTGGAACCTTTCCGCTGACTCTTGCAATTGGTGATAACTTTGGTGGTCTATTGTTTCAACTAGCCAGCTATGGCAGTGGTTACATTTAAATTTGGAATATTGAGGGTTAGTTCCCACCAACCCCGCCATTTTTGAAATATTCGGTTGCTGGTCATCATTGTGCATTTTCTCGTTGCCACGTGGCAACCCATGACTCAGCCATGTGGCATCCTTTTATTGGTCCATGTCACCACTTTTGCATGGGCATGCCACATCAGCCTACCATGTTACCTACTAGGTGGTTATACGAAGTGCCACATGGCTTTACAAAATTCCATGTGGAACTTTTCCATTGGTCCATGGACGGTCCGAAACAGTCCAAGAATGAGTGACATGTGGCAGCCTCTGGTGTTGCCACATCATCATGTTGATGTCATGATGACACCATCATGACATGTGTCATCCTATGCATGTGCCACGTACCCTCTATAGACGCTAAAATCATCCTTATTGATGTTGACATCAGTAGTACAGATGTTGACTCATCCCTCCTGACTGGGCTAGGTTGACCAAAACTTTGACTGCAAATATGTTTTGATATGTAACTCTGTTTGACTAGTCGTTTACACCATTGGAAATGTTGTGATTCTCTCCTTGCGATGATGCCAATTTCATCACATTTTGAAGAATTTGAAATTTTTCCCTTTCTCTATCTGTTGAGGCCATTCTGAGATTCTTGAGGTGCTTCTGTGAATTTTGAATTATCCTTAAACTTCTCTGGGTCCTTTTTGGATCAAGATTACAACCTGTTTCATAGTTTTACAGGAAAAAATGACTCATTCCTACCATAATACACAACCAAACAATGGATTCCCTCAAGCATACCATTTTTTTTTCTCTTCCCAACTCTCAGTTCTTCCTTTGTTTCCCAAAATATACATACAAAAAAACTATCTCTCTTGACCATACAAATTTCCCTTTTCCCCCAGTTAGTAGAATACTCACTATGTGCAATGTTAGTTTTACTTAATCCCCATTCTCCCTAATAAATATGGGATGTAACTCCTCACACCCACCCTTGTACATGAAATAAATTATTTTATTTGGGAACAATCAACAACAAAATAGAAGGTTGGCACAAAGATAATAATTCAGGAAACTGGGTTGGATTAATACCCATGAATTAAATCCCCCTTGGACCCCTCTCCATTGTATAATCATAGCCCCCCATCATTTTCATCTCTCTTGTATCCATGACAACAACTATAAACCTACTACCAAATATTTGGGATCTAAGGAAACAAGCTAGCAAAAAGTTAGGTCAAGAATATTCCCTAGGGAAAGGGATGTGAATAACTTGGAAAAAGACCCACACAAGTTATTTCATTATTTTTTCTTCGTAATATGAAAAAGGAAAAGTATAGAGGAGGTAGGACAATGCCGAGTACTTGTGAGTAGGATTTGAACTTGATCAGAAAGAGTCAAGTTATGAATTATATAGAAAAGGCTATTGAAATTTTTAGTCCCTATGGAAAATAAATTTTTAAACTAAAATATGTTTTTATTGCCTATCGTTTTATTTATATTTTTATTTCTAACGAATATCAATGGTTACATTAGAGTATAGCTGTAAATCCTCATTTTATTTATAATGGGAGAGATGTATGTGTTTTACTTACTCATATTATCTATTGATAGAAAGTAAAGAATTCTAGTAAAATGTTTTCTACTAAAGAAAAGAGTAGTGTTGGTAATTATAGAAGTAAACAAAACTCTATAATTTGATTATTTCTAGAAATAATTCATTTGTTACATTTAACAAGAAAATATGTATGTAATTCTTGTCTTAAATTTATATTTGTTGTGTATTTAAATGTATATTATTGAAAGCAAAAACAAATATTTGTGTATAATAGGCAATGCCCAATATTGCTACATAAATGAAAAACAAAGAAAGGAAACACTTGTATCTAAGATAAACCAGAGCCATATAATATTGATAGTTCTCATAATCAAAACCTTATTATTATCAAATATAGATTAGATTCTTGAAATCGATATTGTTTCTGTTAGCATTATCTCTAACAAATAGAGAGGAAAAAGATCCTTGTAAACAAAACCTTGGTGACTAACAGAGAGATTGGTTAATATTTATTTCAAAACTAGGTATGTATATATCAAAGTAAAAAAATAGAATAAACATTTGGTTTTTAAGGTAATACAATAAATTTTATTTACCAAGAGAGAATATTATTTTCTTTTAAACAAAAACTAAAAATCATAATTTCCATTGTTGTCACAAGATATCACAAGCAATAACCCTAGTTTTGAATACCAAGAAAAAATTATTGTGAAAAAAAATATTGTAATATAACTCTATTTTAAATATCTAACTAATTTTTATTAAGTATAGTTTTGGATTATTATGTTGAGAAAGACTCAAGTTGACATTATGTCATCATAAAAATTAGATGACGAGAAACATTGGTGTAAATATTATTTTGATTTTATTTAAATTTACTAGAGACAAATTGATGAGAGAATACAACTATAAAAAAGTAATTCTTTATTCCATCTCTAATATCTCTCCAATTTAAATATTTGAATAATTTTCAATAATTTTAATTATTGAGTTACTATTTTGAGAAAAAAATTAGATAATAGTTTGATCATCATAAACATTAGATGATGAGAAACATTTATGTAAATATTATTTAAATTTATTTTTAAATTTACTTGAGACAGATTGATGAGAGAATCCAGCTATAAACAAGAAAAAGTATTTCTCCCATAGGAAATGTGAAAAAAGGATAAACACCACCAGGGTAATTGTTGGATTACTGAGAGGGGGGGTGAATCAGTAATAGCGTAATTATAATCCTTTTTCCTCAAATGTTATATCAATGTAGAATTATTATCCAATAATGACCAGTAAGAAATAAACAATCACACGCATACACAGTACACCAGTGTTTTACGTGGAAACCCAAATTGGGAGAAAAACACGGAATGTTTTTTCTTATATGTCTTGAAGAATTACATTCATTCGAAGAACCAACTTCCTTTTTTTTCCAGCTGCAACTGGAAGGAGGCTCCAACCCCCTAGTTTCTCAGGCTACAACCCGAGGGAAGCTCCAACTCCCCAATTCTCTGGCTATGACCAGAAGGAGGCTACAACCCCCAATGTTCTCTGGATACAACCGGAAGGTGGGTACAACCACCTATCCTTGCCCCATCCTACCACCCTAAAGTAGAAGTAGAATGATGGAACCACTGCCACACTATCACTGTGATATATACCATTGTAAACTTGTACCAATAAATCTGAACCATGCATCAACCATGCATCAACCTGTACCTCAACCTGCAATCAACCTGTACCATAAAAAAGTGCCTCAACCATGCACCAACCTGTAATCAACTTGTACCATAAATAAGTCCATCCAACCATGTACCAATTATGTACCAATCATGTGTCAACTACTCATCAACTATGACTCATTAATATGTACCAACATCATCAACTATACACCTCATGTATGTGCGTCAACTCATCAACTACTTGTCTCAACCATGTACTCAACATGTACCACAACCAAAATCCCTCATC
>SNQJ01S0193062.1:3357-17798 GCA_010110895.2 Picea sitchensis | reverse complement strand
TTTTTATTTTAGAGAAGAAGTGATGGAAGGAGGGTGGTATCCATAGAGTGCCATAAATGGTGTCATTTTTGTTGCAGTATGAAAGAAAGTGTTATACCACCATTCTGCCAAGGGTAACCATTTGAACCATTGTGTTTGTTTATAAGAGACAAAGAAACAAAGGTAGCCTTCCAGACATTTGTTCACTATATCGGTTTTTCCATTATATTGAGGATGATAGGATGAGATATGAGCCAATTGAGTACCCAAACAAGAAAATAATTCTGTCCAAAAATGTCCAGTGAATATGGGATCTCTGTCACTTACAATAACCTTTGGGCTGCCATGTAGCTTTTAAACTGTCTCCATGAATGCAGTGGCAAATGTATTAGCTTTGAAGGGATGAGAGAGAGCACAAAAGTGTGCATACTTGGTCAGTCTATAAACAATCACCATGATGACACTCTTTCCTTCAAACTTCGGTAACCCTGTGATGAAATCCATGGAAACCTCCTCCCAACGTTGACTTGGGATGGCTAGTGGTTGTAAAAGACCTGGGGTCTTAATTGTTTCCACCTTGTTTTGTTGGCAAACCAAACATTCTGCCACAAACCTTTTGTTGCGCCTCTTTCGTCACCTTAGTGATCAAAATAGAGGTGCTTGCAAGCTCAGTTGGGTCTGCTGAGCAGGACAACTGCAAGGAAAAGGGTAAGAAAAAGAAATAGAAAACAACAACTAAGAATTAAACTAAGAAATGAAATAACAACTAAATTTATAAGCATAGGGACATAGAGACAAAAATAACAATGATATCCATGTCACCAATGATAAGGTTGATATTAGTGAAAGAAAACACCGAGAAGCAAGGGGACTATGAGTCCCTTCTTCCTCCAAGGGAGGGCTCTTGGACCCCCACAAGTAAGCTCTTCTTACAACAAATAAAAATGAAAATGGTGAAAGAATTATTTGCTAATCCACTCAAGGGGTGAGATGGATTTCCCAATGCAATGATGCAAGTATACTCTTGGCAAGGATAGAGTCCTCAAGAGAATAATGACAGCATAACTTTTCTTTGAATTCCTTGAAAAATGAAGTGTATCCATGGCCTTTTTATAACATTCCTTTGAGCTATTGTTCAACTAGTTTGTAGTGTATAAAGAGGCTAATTAGGGAATTTCTAGGTCTTTGACCAGCCATCCAGTCGAATCCATTCTAGATTTGAGTGTCAAATTGGCTTGGGAGCTGAACCATAAGTGGGTGGGAGGCCGACCACTCTCATAAATGTGTCGTTTCTCATGTGCACGGATTTTTGCGATAACAATCGCACATCGTGCACATGTGCGCGATTTTTGTGTTCCTGTTTAGCGCATGTGCACGCGCGCCCAATGTCTTCATAGCACCCTTAAATTTGTCACTATTTTGTACAGTTTTTGATCCTTTATGAATGCTTTTGTGTTAATTTAGGTCCATGGATGACTTCATAACTGTTTGACGATGTTGAATTCTTGTAACCATGTGCGGACGAAATTTCAGTGATAACAGATGCCCCCTGATGGATGAGGTTAGGAGCATACGTATAGCCGAAATCCATCAATGTTTCTTCTACTAAGATTGTTGTTGTAAGAGAGAGCAAGAGTGGGATCGTCCAGAGTGATCTGTTGGAGGGAAAAAGGAACCGGTAGAACCCAACCTTCCATGAGGTGTGTAAAAAAGGAAACTGTGTACAAACGAGGCGGGCATGCCCCATGCTCGTGTCATGTAACTCAAAAAAGAGGAATGAAGTGTTGGTGTAGACAACTGTAGCGCCCTCGGGGGAAGTTTTGATAAAGGTAGAAGATAATTCTGCAGATGAACATATTCTGAATAGTAGGCAGTGACCGCGGTAATAAGTATCACGGATTCTGTGGGCATTGATAGCCCTGCCAAGTTCAGAGGTCTTCGGCAAGTAAAAGAACTAACTGCAATAGTCGCAAAGTAAGACCCACCATAACATGAGAAAGTGTTGATGTCGAATATTATGGGGGGAAATGACAACAAGGAGCAATTGTGTTTCTCTCTGTGCCATCCGAGATATCTCATTGGGTGGGTAATGAGAATCAAGATATTGTCGCCCTTCTGGAAAACTGTGCTGATGTCGACAAAAAGGGGGATACGACTCCCAGAAGAAAATGGCTTCATGAAATATACTAGGTGAGGTTAGGAAGTGGAGGAGGTACATGGACAAAGTCAAGATGTAGGAAGACTCAAGACTGCCCTTAGTTGGAGTATATGTGAGATAAAAGTGGTTGCAACCGTTAAACGAGGTCAAGTGTCAGGGGGACGACAAGACAGGGGATACGTTGTGCTAGAGGCGGGACAAGGTGAACAAACTCAGAGGGAAGAGGTAAGTGGCATGTGGGGTGCTCTAAATATATGGACAATGTCGGCAAGGGTGGATGATAAGTAGTGCCCCAACCAAGGGTGACATGGGTTGCGTTTGGCCAAAAAGGGAAGAAGGTCGTCAAAGGTGACGACAAAAAGGTAATGTAATGATTGGAAACAAAGACGTTTGTACAATAAATAATGAATAATTGGGGAGAAGTGTACAAATACACAAACGGGTGCCCCAGTGTGATATGGTTGGCCCGGGTAGGGAATAATTTACTCGGAGAACTGATGGAGGGTGGGGGCCCCATGGGTGGGTTTCTGTATGAGGTAGGTGAAATGAAGGGAGATATGTAGATGGGCAAATGGATTGTGGATGAAATGGAGGGTTCATGCTGTTGCGGAGGTGCAGTCCAAAAATAGAACTGTGGAGAGATAATATGGGAGTCCGTTGGGAAAGATAGCAAAATAAGGAGAAGGAGTATGTGGATGATTCACATCATGATGTAAGACTATCGGGATTCCCATCCCTAAAGGGTTTTGAAGAAACAACATGAGTGTCAGAAGCGCAAAAGGGTGATATGAATGGGACAACTCATGTGGGTAAGAGTGCTACCGGGTGATAGTACCGAAGATGCAAATGGAGGTGTGGGTACTGCAGAGCTGGAAATGGGGATCCTAGAGGCAAATGTGAGAGGGTGTGACTGGAAATGTAAGTGAGATTCAGAGGGAATGACTACATGCCAGGGATGAGTATATACCTGAAGGGGTTGTGTCGATGTATGATGACCAAGTACCTTCACACATGAAAACCAAATACCCGACGTGAACAATATCTGAAGAGAATCGAATATATGAGAATGTATTTGATAAGTGTGAATATGCGCATGCATACCTGATCAGGGTATGAAAAAAAAATGGCGTCCCAGGGGCTCAGGATGAAAAGAGGCCCAAGGACTGGCATGATGTAGATGATGGGATGCTGATCCCATGGCTGAAGATGGATCGAGAAATGGATGCCCAGAGCTCCCAGAATGGTGAGTGGAAGTTTGGAAAAAAGGCCTATATATAGTTGTAGGGCCCACATTGCCACCTCATTTGTACTTGCTGCTATAGTGAATGACGAGAAGTATTCAGAGGAGTTTTGGAGATTCTGGGAGGACGAGGCATCCGATTGATGACCAACAAGCTTCAGGTTAGTGGTCTGATCATCCTGCATAGAATTAGGGTTTCATTTTTTGGATAGGGGTTGTACAGAGGGCCGTACAGGGGGTGTTTATGGGTGTGGGCCCCATGTGCGTGAGCGATATGGTAGTAGGCATGCACACATGTGCGCCTGCCAACTAGATAGGTGCGCATGGGAGAGGTGGTAAGGGGGTAGATGGTGTGCACTATGTGCGCGCCTGTCGGCTGAACAGGCGCACACCTATGTGTGTCTGTCGACTGAACAGGTGAACACATGTGCACGCCTATAGAGTGAAAAGGCACGCCTGAGAGCGTGCCTGTGTAGTGAACAGACACGTCTGAGAGCGCACCTGTGTAGTGAATAGGCACGCACACGTGCATGCTTGTGGGGTGAACATGAGCGCATGTGTGCACGCCTATGGGTTAAACAACCGTGCCTTGGAGGCAAGGTTGACGGGTGTAAAACTTGTCTTTTTGATGTTGTTGATTGTCCATGTGGATGACTTAGGACTGTTTTATGTGGTTGCAGGTGGGCTTTGTGCATGATGCCGATTGGTTGGCGAGAGCGGGATTGGTCCCAGCTGCGAGACGCCGTGGCTATTGAGGAGCCAGGTGTACATGCGACTTTGGCAGCCTGTGGGCTGCTGAAGTTCTTTGAGTGTCCATTGATATGGGTGCATGAGTATATCCTATAGTTTCTTATCCGAATGTGGAGTCTGGACTTGCACTGCTTCATAGTGAAGGGAGAGAAGATTGCCTTCATTGTTGTGGAGGATATATATTTTTTGACTGGGCTCCCATTTCGGGGAACACCCCTAACGATGGAGCCGGTGCTACCAAGAGATACGCCGCTAGAGACGGTTGGCCAAAGATATTGTTCGAGGCCAAACTTTATTTCCGACATTGTCGTGAGAATTGGGGTGATGTATGACCTAGCGCATCGCTGTATAACAACGACGATTGTGAGAGTGTATGGGTCGCTGGTGACGCAGTAGATTAGTGGTGGCCAGCTGATGGTGATGGAGAGAGTGTTGGCCGGTGAGAACTTTGCCTAGGGGCTTACGCTGCATGCCAAGATGGTAGGGTAGCTGGACCACTTGATCCATAGATACTGGAGAGTTTGCCTTCGGGTCCATTCTGGTGGCCTAGTTTCTGGAGAGGGTGCTGATGTTGTGCCCTAGGATTTTACTGGGTGCGCCTGGGGTGTGAGAGCCATGATTGAGGCGGTGGTCGACTGTGTTGCTTCACCATGGTGGTGGCGAGGGTGGCCACTTCTTTACTATTGAGGCAGCGCAGGTATGGCGGAAGATGCCGTAGGTGATATTGCGGTACCCCTATGCCGAGGTTGACTTCAGGAAGGATCCGGACATGGTGCTACCTGCAGGGGAGGTGTTTGACCGTCGAGGTATGTTGATGATGTTGATGTATATGTTTTTTGTGTTTTGAGATAGCATGACATATGTATATGATATAGATGCTAATACTATCTGTTGCGTGTTTGTATGTGCAAATGTGGCACCTCGCGGGTGCGAGGTGGAGTTGCAGAGAGCACCGGCTCGTCAGGAGCCGGAGAGACTGCCGCGGGGAGAAAGACATTGGCATGAGGATGCCGCGACGTGACCAACTGATCCAGAGAGGGCAGCGAGGAGATGTTGGTTTGATGACCCTGGTGCTGGGCCATCACATGCTCGTTCGACGGTTGCCAGAGTAGATTTTGTGGACATATGCCGTCCCTGGAGGCGGTGTTATAGGACGTGCATGAGGGCATGTCGTCTCGCATCCAGGATGAGGGTATCTTGGAGTAGTGTGTGGGGGTTCCGTCACCATAGCGGGCCGTAGTACGACGAGAAACAATGGCTGGTGCTGCTATGACCGTACGATTACCTCCAGGGTAGGAGGGACCAGTAAGGGGTGGGAAACCACCGCCCGAGGGAGGCGCAGGCGGTGGTGCTCTAGAGGCACCGTGAGTGGTGCTATATGTATTGATATATTTTTGTATATAGGCTCGTGAGCCCATTTTGTACTGAGGTGCTTCATTGGCCTGCAGATAGTTGTATTTTTGTATGTAAACATTTGGATGGCACTGTGGACCTGTCGATATATACATGAGTATACATTTTGAGATCTATGTGGTGTTTACATGTGTTTTGTTAATGTATTGATGATGTCTAATCTATATATGCTATGATAGGTTATTGATATGTTTATGTATGTGTAGTGGTAGCTTGATGTGAGATATGCCAGTCTAACACAATATTAGCTAGGTTATCTGTAATTTGATTCAATTGTCTTGGAATATGTGTAAATGTAATGGAATCAAAATGTCGAGATAAAATTCTAACCTGCAAGTATTTGCAAAAGAGGCAAGGATCACGTACGCGGTACACATTGTTGAGCTGGAGAACGACTAGTTGAGAGTCGAGAAAGATGCTAAGGTGACGAATACGATGATGCTAGGCATCGACCAGGAGGCCGATGATGGCAGTGTATTCGGCTTGGTTGTTGGTCACTGAACCCAAAAATTTGCCGCTCGAATGGAGCATTTCATGTGAGGGGGTGTAGAGAGCCCAAGCGGCCAAAGAGATATTTTGTGTCCAACGGCTAGCACCGTTGGCATAACCGATGTGGTAGGACGGTGGAGGAAGCATATGTCAATAGCACACATGATAGTTTAGATGTGAGGGATGGAAAAAGATTAAAAACACTATAAAAGAAATAACCTAAAGTAGAATGACTACGTTTAAGCATAAAATTTCTTTAAATACAACCCGTTGATGGGTTCTTTGAGAGAGAGGCCTTCGAGGGAGGCTAGGATGTATGCGCATTTGGTGAGGCAATGTTGGATAATGTAGGGGCCATGCCATAGTGACTCAAATTTTCCATGGACAAAGGTATCATGAGCGATATCGTAAGCCAGGATGAGGTTGCCTTCGTGAAATGAGTGAAGATTGACATGTCTATCAAAGGTAGCCTTGGATCATTTTTTAGCTGCTTCGTTGTTCTGTAATGAAGATCGACGATCTTCATCCAAAGACTCTAAGTTCAGCAAGTGCTGCTCCATTGGAGCAGTGCCGGGTAATAGCTCAATTGCGGTGCGTAAGGTGGGAATTTCACACTCTATGGGAAGAGTGGCCTCAACCCCATGGACTAGATGAAATGGTGTGAAATCAGTAGTTGTTTTCACAGCTGTACGGTAAGCCCATAGCGTAGAAAATAACATATGATGCCAATTGGTTTTATGTTTATTAACCGTGGGCTGTAACATGGTCTTGAGGACCTTGTTAACTGCTTCGACCTATCCGTTAGACTGAGGGTAATATGGTGAGGCAAACTCGTGAGAGAATCCTAACCAAGATGAAAGTTCGACGAAGATCTTATTCTTGAAGTGTTTCCCATGATCGGAAACAAGTTGGAGTGGTACTCCAAAGAGAGATATGACATGGTTAAAGAAAAAACATGATGTGGTGTTAGCGGTGTTGTTGAAGGTGGGCATAGCTTCCGCCCATTTGGTGAAGTAATTGACTGCGACAACAATGTATTTGTGACCATTGTTGGAGGGGGGATTACAGGTCATGAAGTCGATGCCCCATTTACAAAAAGGACCGACAGTGATGACTAGATGAAGAAGAGCAGGGGGAGTTCAGGATTTATCAGCAAAAAGATGACATTGCTCACATCGTTTCACGACGTGAATACAATCGTGAAACAAGGTAGGCCAAAAGTAACCTGCTCGGATAATCTTCTGAGCAGTGGATATGCCCGAAAGATGGCCCCCACATGCGCTGCTGTGGCAGTCGTTTAAGACTCTATCAGCCTCGTCAATAGTCAGGCATCGATGAAGAATGGTTTCAACTCCACGCCGGTATAGGATGTCTCCGATGAGGAGGTAGCGGGGGGCCTGATGGAGAATACGATGACGATCATCTCGTGAAAGGTGGTTACCAAACTTTTGAGTTTAAAGGTAGGCGAGGAGGTCGTCGTACCAAGGATCATCCGAAGTGATGTAAAAGAGGTGTTCATCGGGAAAGTCGGTGTTGACGGGGGTACTGGTGGTGTTAGAGGGGAGGGTCGTGACAAGTTCGATGAGAACGAGGGCCTTCTTACTCTTGGGTGTTGATAATTCTAAATTTTACTCCTGAAGGATAACGATCCATCAAGCAAATTTGCCGACAACTGAGAAAGTATTGCATAGGGTTGGAATTTGCTACGACTTTGGTTGTGCGAAGCAGAATGTAGTGGCGCAGTTTCTGGACTGCGAGGACGACTGCAAGAACAAGTTTCTCTTTATGTTTATACTTCAAGGGTGGCCTTGAGAGGTTTTTACTAATGTAATAAATGACATGCTCACGATTTTCATCACCTAGCTAGACGAGAACTCCTACTACTAACACAACTGATGTTGATACGTAGAGGATATAGTCGCAATTGTAGTCAAGTGCACTAATTAAAGGTGCGTTGGAGAGTGCCATTTTAAGATCGTCAAATGACTGTTGGGCATGGTCATCCTAGTGAAATTGGATGTCGTGACGTAGTAAGCGAAGGAAAACGTGTGCGCGTATGGCATAGTCTGGGATAAATCGTCGTAGAAAGTTAGCTTTGCCTTGTAGGCTCTGAAGTTGACGTAAATTCTGGGGCAGTGGAATTTTGGTGATAGCTTGGAATTTGAGGGTGTCCACGGTAATACTGCTTTGGGAAATGATAAAGCCGAGGAGGCACCCAACGGTGACACAGAAAACACACTTGAGGGGATTCAAGCAGATGTTGTACTGAAAGACTGTTGGAATATGATTCGCAAATCATCAAGATGTTGGGTGCGTTTCTTGGGTCGAGTTGTGAGGTCGTCCAAGTATGCAAGGATGATATGAGCCAGATCGTGAAAGATGTATGTCATAGCCCATTGGAAATTTGTGCCAGCATTATTTAAGCCAAAAGGCATGAAACGATATGAAAAAGTACCCCAACGGGTAGTGAATGCAGTTTTATACTGATCGACTGGGTGAATTTAAATTTGATTATAACCATAAAATCCATCCATGAAGGAGAGAGCCTCGTGGCCTGCGCAGTCATTGATAATTTGATCGATGAAAGGCGTTGGAAAGTTGTCTTTGGGACATGCATGATTGAGATTGCGAAAGTCCGTGTAGACGCAGAGAGTGCCCTATTTTTTGTTAATGGGTACAGGGTTGAAAACCCATGATGTATAGGCGATGGGGTAAATGAACCCGACAGCGTGTAATTTGTCAATTTTGGATTTGATGGCCGCTGCTTTGGATGAGTGTAGCGGTTTTTGTTTTTGGTGAACTGGTGAAATGTCGGGCCAGGTGTCGATGCGATGTTCAACTATAGAGGGATCGAGGCTAGGCATTTCTGTGTATGACCAGGAAAAAATATCCTGATATTCCTGGAAGAGGGCTTTATAGGCGGTGATTTCCTGAGGAGTGCAAGCAACTCCAATGGTGATTTCCTCGACGATGCCATTTTTGATGGAAATTTTGATTTTAATGGTTGGGAAAATGTTGGCCATGTTTCCTTCTTCAAAAGCATCAGGGGCAGGAATGGGGTTTTTGAACCATTCGATAGGCCCTGATGGGATAAAATCCTTGGTTTTGACTACGTAGATGGGGTGTTGGTTAGGAGGCATGGAGGCTTCCTATGGAAAGAAGAGTGTGTGGTGGTGTAGCGCATCCCAGGGGTAGTCCGGGTCGTTTAACTCTTCGAGTATTTCCTCGTCACAGTGGAAGTGATGGGAATACAATGGGTCATGAGGAGTGATATCGGTGATTGTGGTTGTGTGGCTGCCCTGTCGTGATGAAGAAGCAAGGGGGATGATGCAAGGAGATGGTTATGGTTCGCTCAACATAAACTAGATATTGAAGTACTAGGAGTACCCGTGGTAGTTGGGTGTAAAATTTCCATAGGGGAATGAGCAGGAGAGTTGGGGGGATTGGGGGGTGAATCCTCAGACAAGTCATCTAAGAACCATGGAGGCGTTGGAAGGGCCTCGGGTTCGGGATAAATGACATGAAGAACCTCTAGTGACGAGGTAAGGTTAACTATCGACTCTGCGGGTCGTTGAAGTAGGATCAATTGGCATTGCCTGTATTCAATGATCATAGGACACTGGTATGTAAAATGATCTAATGAGTCACATAGAGAGCAAGGGTATCTCATACGTTCATTGACTAAAGTGGTGACATAACGGATGTCAGTGATATTTGTTAAGGAGGACGTAGTGGGACTAGGGTTTCTCTGGAAGCTTTGGCGTACTGTGGCTAATGTCTGCCGAAAGTGTGGCAGTGCTGGGCAATGGTGGGTATAATGGCCATATTCTGAACATATAGTGCAAGCGAATTTGGTCCACAACCCTTTACTACTGGAATGGGGGGTGGAAGTGGCAGTACCGGCTATAGTGGCAAGTGTTGGGGGAGTTTGATTGAGTGGAATCAAATTCTATAACTCTAGTAGAGATGGGCAGTTGTTGGTTTGGTGTCCCTCTTTCTCACATAGTGCGCAAGGAGATTGGATGCATGGAGGAAGTGGAGCTGTGGGCTCCTTCTTCTTTCTCCTTCCCCCAGCTATGGAAGGGGGGTTAGTGAGTGGGGGTGTAGGGGGTATGGTGGGAGTAAGTATGGGAATCGTCATGGGGATTCCTTTTGTTTGGGGGGGAAGGGATGGTCGAGGGACGATCTTTGGTGGGTGTAAATACCAAACTGGAATTGCTAACACCATATTAGGCAGGGTAAGCATTGCAGCTACCTAGAAAACTTCAATGCTTGGTGGAGGGTAAAATAAGGGAATTTGGGTGATGGCTTGGGGAATTGTCTCCCAAACTGGGATATGTCCTTGGGGAGAGGTGGAATCGTGGACTGGTGGGGTCGACGAGTGCACAGGAGGTTCTTGAGGGGGGAGTTCTGTGACTAGTGGGACGTCAGATATGATAGAAGCCTCTGTAGGAGGAAGGGCATCCTCTGTGTGAGTTCCGTTAGATGATATGATGCATACTTGATTGGAAGGATGAAGGAGCGGTGGTGCTCCATGGTAAGTTCCTAACAATGATGGATCTTTGAAAATTACAGGACCCATCTCGATGAGTGGGTATGCGTCATGGCTCGTGTGGATGAGAGGGAGAATGTTATTGATGTTGGCATATGGGTTAGGCTTGTAATGTGAGACTTGGTCAATGGTAATGATCTTCCCATTATGGGGGAACATCATTGTCCAAAAGATAGAAGAGGAAACTGTCATAGCGTACATGTAGCTACGACCGAACAAGATATTATAATTGAGTGGGGTGTTGATAACTTTGATGTTGATGAGAATAGTCTTGTCCCCAAGTTCGACGGGGAAATTTTGGAATAACACTTCAAGAGACGAGGGTCGTCCGTCATAAGCTCGTAAGGTGATGGCAGAGGGTATGAGTTCAGGGGAACCTAGTTTCTGCCATACAGTTTTGGACATAATTCATGTAGATGCACCTTCATCGATGATACACTTATGAATTGTGATGGTTCGTATTTTTACTGGTATTTGAAAAGTGATCAAGGTGGGAAGGAAAGGTTCTTCACTGTCGATATCAAAGGTAATGAGTCGAGTATCTACGGGGTCGACTGCCCCCAAGGAAGAAATTAATGATTTCCATTGAGTGGGACAAGTCTGGAGGACTTCCAAGACTGACATGGAAGCTAGGGATTGTGCTAAGTCATCAACCAAGCTGTAATTGTGAGCTTCCTTAGCCTGTGGGTTGTGGACATTCCTGCGCAATGGGATGCGAGGGATGTGAAGAGGTGGCTCAGCGGTAGGGCGAGGAATCACCAACGGGGGCCTCGTCGGTGTAGGGTTTGTCTCTGGAGGGATGGGAGGAGACTCAATGGGTGCATGATACTGATGATTACATGTTTGCAGAAGGATTTCTTCCTCACTCGTGAGGAGGATCGTGTGATCTGTTGGATTGTTTAGGTTGAGGTATTGTCCCACCTGAGGTGGGGGATGCTGTGTGTCCTGTTGAGTGTTTATCACACCCTGGCATGGGATAGGATTCTGCAACACAGAAGGGGGGGGGTTGTTGCATGTATTGTTGTGGTGCCTGCTGAGGGGCAGGTGATGCTGGAGGATGGGGTAGACTGCCTGAGTCTTTCAACCATTTGAAATCAGCGATTTGGGGGAAATGATGAGTGTAATGACTGAACTCAACACAAAGGGCACAAGGGAAGTTGGTTTTAACATTATTGTTATTTCTCCCTTGACGCCTATTATTATTTCCCCCCCCCTGGGGGTTCTGATTCCCTTGGTTCTGGTTGCCCCCGGTGGGTTGGTTCTGCTGGGGTTGATTCCCGCCTTGACCGGGGTTATTGTTGTTCCCGTTTCGTCCTTTATTTTTGGTATTGTTCAACGGATGGGTCGGATTGGCCATATTCAACTGTTCAAAATTTTAGTATTGCTGGACGGGAGAGGGTTGAACAAAATTCACCCCAACATGAGGATGTGGGGGAGCCATGGGTTGTGGGGGACTGGGAAATGGAAAGTACAGATTCTGTGGAGGTAACAATCCGTAAGGTACATAGGAAGGCGTAGTTCTTTCGCTAGTACTATAATCTGAGGTAGAGGGGGTACCCGAACTTGTTTGAATAGGTGGATGTATGGGGGGTGTCGACAGTGGTCCACTGATGGGTGGAGGCATAACAATAGGGTATGGTTGTTGATAATGGGATGGGGGGTAATAAGAAGTGCCCCCGTATGCTGGTGGGTATTGAGGTGTTCCATACATTGGTGGTGTTTGGGGTTGTGGTCCGTGGTGAGTGGTGGTACCAATCAGTCTGTCTGCTAAGTGAGACATCCCAGGTTTGTCTTGGCCAAATGGCACAGGTTTTGGGAGATCAGGAAGTACAGTGTATAAGTACCCTGACTGTGCATAGATGAGATCATATTGTTGAGCCTTACTGATGGCTTCCTCTTCATATTAAGGGAAGGTGGAAGCTACATCCTTACCGAGGAGAGAGACAAGTGATATAAGAAACCAGTCAAGACACTGTTGCTTGGTGGTTTATGCTTTACACAAACTACGTCACCTATGCCACTCATGAATGTGATCAATGATATGTGTGGCTGAGGTTTGTTTGAAATTAGAGAGTAGTTCTAGACCATTGTCTTGGCGGATTGGTAGTTGGAAGAAGGTCAAAAATGCTTTGGCCAAGATTCAAAAGTCGCATGGGACCCTAATTTTTCCTCTACATACCATTTGGCCGATGGGCCAATGAGTGTGCATTGAAATAACCGCAGTCTGATGGAATCATCCATAATGCTATTGGAAGAGAACCATAGGTGAAAGGTCATGACATGGTTGGCAGGGTCGTCACCTGCCTTTCCTTCAAACTTGGGTATGTCTGAAGGTAGTTTGGTGGGCATTGCAGGCCATGTGGGGGCATGCAATATAGGATCATTGGTGAGTTTTCTTAGATCCGGTATGTTGAGAGAGGCCAAATATGGCATATGTAGTGGAGGGGGAGGATTAGCTCCAGCCATGGTGTAAGTGTGTTGTGAACCTGACCCTTGAGGGGGGCTAGGTGGGTTGGTACTTCCCCCTTAAGAGGAAGTTGGTACCCCACTTCCATGTAAGGGAGAGCGAGCAAATGGATGAACTTTGGAAGTGGACCCAAGTAATGTAGAACCAAGCAAAGCTGATCCTAAAACAGTAGCACTCACAGGAGTGTGTGAAGGTGGTGTTGATGAGTGGGCAAGACCAGACACTCCCCCTAAGATAGGAGGGAGATTTAGCAAGCGTCGTGAATGACAGGGATTCTGTGGGTCCCCTATGATGTCTGACTAGCTGTGTGAATGTGTGCAAATGGTGGTGAGAGTAATAAAGAAACAATAACCTTTGTGTTGCAAACTTTGAATTTTACACAATATGGATATCTGAATCAAAATGTAATCAGAGGTGCATCATACATAAAATGTTTTGAAAAATAAGCATATATGTGGGTAAGTGGGTTTTGTCCGCGTGGGGAATCAAAAGAAAACAAATTCTCGTGTCCTAGAAGACGTAACGTCCTTCCTCTCAAAATAGCACTGGACCTTCCAATAGTACTCAACAATGGGGTCTGAAGTCACTGGAAGAGAAACTAGTGAAGGATGAAATAATTGGTTATAATGAGGGGTAAAGGGGACAGATCCCAAAAGAGCTGGCAATATTTCCCAATAGCCACCCAAAATCCAATCAAGGTGCAATTGCAGCCCACAATTTCCACCTGGGTAGATGTCCTAAAATTTGGTCACTAGGTACCTCGGTCAAAGTGCGACATTTAGATTTTCGGCCTAAGAAATGGGTAACGGGCTGGATCCCGTCCAAGAGGTGGGTGCCTCAAGGGGGGACACACAGAACAACCGGACCTCGGCCTTCAACCCTTCATGGGTATCTCCCTGCCTTATGGTGTTAGGAACACTTGACTTGGAGGATTTTCAGTTCCCTATTTGATAACTTCTATGGTTTTGACAATGTGAGAACCAGATAATGGGGAGTTTTCTCGATGCCTATCCCCGAAATCCTACCTAGACTAAAAAAATTCTTTTGGCACCTCCTATGGAGGAAAACTTAGTGAGTTTTTAGAAAAATTTTAGTTGTATTTGTTTTGAGGGGTTGGGGGTGTGAACCAACCTCGTTGAATTAAAATGGGAGTGGATAGTTTTGTCAAGAAAAGGGTGGGGTGTTTTCAGAATCCCTTTGGAGGAAACTTACTTTGACCTCCACGTTTCAAGAAGAAGCTATGTGAGTGATAAGTGACTTTTGTGTGTGAGTGAAATTGTGCCAGTTTTTAGTAAATTAGATGTCACCTTGCTGCATGTGGACTTCGCTTGGTCCTTACAAGTGTTGATTACCTAATTAACTAAGTGCCTTTGGTACAACCTTGCGTAATTCA
>SNQJ01S0193061.1:0-17849 GCA_010110895.2 Picea sitchensis | reverse complement strand
GTGTTACACATAAAATGGGTTTCCAAAAGTGTGTCACACCAAAGTTTTGTTTCGTGCGATACACTCAAAACAAAGTTTTTAAGGCAAAACTTTAATGAGGGACACACCAAAAGTTTTCTTCCTTGTGATATATCGCACAAAGTTTTTCTTTGTGTGACATATTGCATCTACTCAAACTTTTTGCCTTTGCGATAATCTTTTTCGTATCACACCACACCAAAGTTTACTTTCATGTGATATATCATACTTCCTCAAATTTTCCACCGTCACAACATGTCACATCAAAGTTTTGTTTCATGCAATACATGCATGTGACATATCGCATGGACCAAAAGTTTTCTTCATTGTGATATATCACACAAAGTTTTTCTTTGTGTGACATATCACATTTCCTCAAACTTTTTATTTATGCAACAACATTTTCTATATGGCACCATGCCAAAGTTTATTTATGTGTGATACATCACATGTTAGGGTCCTACCCTAACCCCCTCACTTAGATACTTTATCAATGTATGAGGCCACCTTCCTTGAATAAGGTCCATTAAGTAGTTAGTTAATATTCACTCATTGTAAAAATGGTCATTTTTAGTAATAAAGTCCAAATTAGTTGGTCAACCCTCATTATAAGAGGTCGGTTACCCTCCCCCCAACGGTGACAACTTTAGAGGTATCCTCACAAGGTGTCATGGCATTGTTCTACATGAGTTATCTTGCTCATCTTCTCGAGACTCAAACAAGTCTTATCATTATCTCCATGAGATGCATGCTTGTGCTAGTCCGGTTATTGTATTCTCATCCCCCCCACTGCTTAGATGGCAGATATAGCATGGATGGTGCATTATTGGTTTCACTATGATACATCTTGATATTTCATGTATTGGTAGTCATTTGGATGGGATGTTATCATTTATTGGTTAGTCAACAACGTGGTAAATACTAAATGGAATCCAATAGCACTTCATAACATGTATAAGTTTTATTATTTGCCTTGTCGTACCTTGGGGGACCATATTTTTCATTTAGAAGTGCATCATTTCTCGAGTCAATTTGTACTATTGGGTAACTAGCCAAGATAGTGTTTTCCACTTCCTAAACATGCTAGACAATTTCCACTTTCCTTGTTTCACTTCATTATGTTCATAAAAAAAAGGTTATCCTAATCAAGCATGACTTATCAAAGGTTAAAAAAAAGGGTCTAATAAAGAAACCCTGAATTATTAAAGCCAAAAAGACTAGAGGTGAAGAGCAATAAAGTCAAAAGCCAAAAATGTAAAGCTTGAGCAATGTCACCTCTATATGAGGCCAATGCCCCTAGTCCCTAGCTTGTCTATGAATTTTAAAGAAAAAGCGACTTGTTTGATAAACTGAACACATAAAGAAAAAGGCATAAAAGGGGTAGTAAAAAACAATGTCGAGGACAGGTAACTCAATCTGAAAGCTCCCTCTTGAAGGCTATTGTATAAAAAATCCTAGCTCATGAAAGCTAGATGAATAAATAAAAGGACCCATGCATATAAATGACTTTGAGGGTCATCGCATGAAGTCTTTCCCTTCCCCTTTCCATCATTATTCGTCACATTACCTATCTTCACCTAGTGACTTGGGAAGTACTTCTTGTCCTAGGACTTGTCACATGTATAAGGATTAATGGCGTTCCCCCTTGGTAAAAATTAGGCAAATATTAAAGCTAACCCTTATTGTTATGTTGCGTTAAGAGATATCACCATGTAAATCATATAATGGCTTGCCAAGAAGCTAGACCTATCACTTCAAGTGGGTACCTTACGTTGGGATCTGTATATAATGCCTGAAGATCCGTGACACTACATTGGGATCCATGATGTTGCCTTGAGATCTATGTATTCATATTTGATCATATCTACAGACATTGGGATATGTGTCATATGCCTTGGGATCTATGTAATACATTGGGATACGTGTCACTACTTTGGGATCCATGACAGTGCAACATGCCATGATATGGATGCCACGTCATCACACTTACCACATGGACCACTTTGATTCTCTCCTTGCTCAGTTAGACATTGTAGTCACACTTGTACATTATTATTCTCTCCTTGGACCACGCGTGGGAGCCTTTGATGTATTTGAAGAGATAGTTACAAGTTGTTGGAGTGGTTATAGGTGGTTAGGGTGATCACTAGGTAGTGTGGCATTGACCACAATGATTGTCTTGAGGAGCACCCAAACTGAGGAGACCATACATGCCACTTGCATTGGATCCTTGCCTTGGATCCACACGTGTGGGAGTGACATCATATTTGGGAGGTAGCTATTTCTTGTTTGGTCCATCTCCTAGCTTTTGGGAGTTGGTTAGAGGGACGTTGAATTCCATGGACCATGTTTGATGCATTTTTTCACTCCTTGATGGGACGTTGGCACATTTTTTGAGGGGCACATCTCTCCCAGGCCTCTTTAGTCCACACATGTGGCCTTATTTTGATGTATTTGATCATTTTGAGAGGGGCGCTCATGTATTGGAGGCTTTTGAGGGATATTTTATCTCATTTATTGTAGTTTTCCCAAGGTTTTGACTGGGCCAATGGTTTTGAGTTCATGGTGTTGAGCTAGCACATGATACTATTCATTGTATTGAGGAGGCTCCTTAGCTATAAAAGGATGAGACCTCTCTCATTTTCTTCATCAGAGATCAATGAGAAAACTTGCTTAAAGAATTTATTAGCTATCTATATCTTTAATGTGATGTTTTAGGTTATTGTTCAAGGGTTTTATATAAAATTTTCATGTTTTTTGGAAGACAAAAGCTACAATAAGGCCGAAGAAACGAAACTTGCTCCACTTGGAGGGGAAAATAAGGTCTAGATTTCTTGCCCTATTTCCCTTTGACCATTGAAGAATTTGGTTTTGGCATTGAGGTAGGATTTCTAGGGTCTCTTCCCTCTCGCACAAGGCCATGCTTTGATATCATCTTAGTAGTACTTGAAGAGACTTCCTAGTGAATCAATCCCCCCATCCAAGCTTGAAAAGCCCTATTTTCCCTAGGTGACACTTTATCGGTAATCCTCTTTAGGTATATTCAACAACATCTCATCTTAAAACCCTAAGCCTCATATAGACTTGTGTAGTAACCCCATAGCCCTTCCTAAGGCATTGATCTATCCTTGTCTTCAACCACTGAAAACCTAAAATTGTATTTTTATTTCTTGTGTGTGTGTGTGTATTTATTTTGCAACCTAGGGTTTTTCTTGTCCTATTTTTGGTCTAGTTTTATTAGGCTTCACTGATACATCTAATGCTTAGATTTTATTTATGCTAGCTTACTCTTCAAATGGTGTCATTTGGTACAAGCATATAGAGGATTTGGATCTAAATTTCATTGGCACATCTTTGGATATAACCTTTGTATATTGAGGTATCCTTGAAAGGAAATGGAATCAATTGTGTGTGTGGATGCCTTGTATATTGTGCTTGGAATACATGGAAACAAACCCCATCTAGATTAGACATCATTTAATCTTTGTAACATTGATGCAAGTTCTTGGTATATGTGCTTTCATGAACTAAAACGATAAGATAAAGGGTAAAACAAGTTGCTCTTTGTGCATTTATATCTCATCTCTACTTATGGTCATATTTATGAATGCATGCTTAGATAGAGCCCTCATTTCTAATTGATTGCATCCTTGTAAGTGCAATGTTTTCACACAACATTGTTCCACACACTTCAGAAGAGAAAATCAACATATAAGGGTGATGAATGACCTAAGAAAAGGTGCCAAATGTCATCATTGTTTAAGGCTTCTTTTAATGTCTAATAAACCGCGGAGTTGTTGTTTTATTGAGTGCTAATAGTTTAAGTCTTATTTCTTTGCAACGTTTTGAGTAATTCTTATTCTAAATTGTCTCAAGTAACAAATCGATGTTAAACATGTGTCAATGACCTCATTAAATGATGAGACATTACCTCCCTTTGATCATTGTTCACAAGGTAATATCATTGTCTAAAGGGTACATGATTAAAGTTAATCCTACAACACTTCTCTACATAGTTTATGCTTCAACATTTATGACTCTCTCACAGTTCTAATCTTAGTTTTAAATCTAGTATATACAATCATTGTATGTTGTCCATGTTCTTTGGGTTAATGACAAATGAATTTCATGGCCTTGGGCATGTAATCTGAATGATGATCACACAGAATTGAAGGCATTGTTTTGGCATTACTCTCTTTATGATACTTGACACAAAACTCATGAAAAGGGTCATTGTGGGAATAGTATAATTATGCAATTTGATCTTGATGTTTGAATGGTGTGATATGTCACCATCTGTATACTCTTTTTCGATATCCCACTACAGGGTCGAGACACATATTTTACAACATCTAGAAATTGGTTATGTTCATTGAATTTTTGACACTTGAATGGGAATGGTCTATGCTTGTTACATAACTACTCCACATAACTAGGCACAGATCTTTCTCTTGGTCTAATAAACTCATTAGATCAATTTACTATTATTGTCATTGTGGTCAAATAATAATAGTGTTCCTTGTGCAATTTTATTGGTTTAACATTGGCATATAATTATGGATGGTAACATTTCATGACACATAACTAAGCAAATTTATCTCTTTCATTGGCTATTGTGTTGCCCTTGTGGTACATGTTTGAATGATATGAACATTGCAATTAGATCATTGTTGACACACATTAATATTTTGGGTACATGGTAAGAATATGCTTGTTTTCATTTCAATATTGTTATCATAATAGTAATAATTAGCTCTCTTCCTAGTTACAAGGTTGTTGGCTCACAATATTTGATGTTGATATTTGGTACATTGTTCTAAGTAACTCGTGGTTTGACAAGAACACTACATTTTTCCCTTGTGCAATTTCATTGATCAACTCTAGCATTTATGATTAATGATGTTTGTGAATTATGATGAATGACACATGGTGAATTGATCTAGATTATTTTCGGCATGAAATGACAGTGGATATATAATAAAGAAATGCACAGAGATATCGCAGATATCCAATAATATAACATAAATGTATCAGAGATGGAACCATAAAAATAGAGATATAATAATACAAGATTTTTATTAATGAAAGAAATGTACAAAGACTGTAAAAATATAGAGTGAAAGACTCGCTAGAATGGTGGCAGCTTATCTTTGAGAAGAGATGTGATGGCTACTCGCATTCTCAAGAAGATGATTACAATGAGGCTCTGAAGGCCTTTTTACAATAAACAGGAATGCCAAAAACCCTAGACATCCAAAAACCTAACCCTAGGAGATGAAGCGCCAAATGTCATGNTGATATTTGGTACATTGTTCTAAGTAACTCGTGGTTTGACAAGAACACTACATTTTTCCCTTGTGCAATTTCATTGATCAACTCTAGCATTTATGATTAATGATGTTTGTGAATTATGATGAATGACACATGGTGAATTGATCTAGATTATTTTCGGCATGAAATGACAGTGGATATATAATAAAGAAATGCACAGAGATATCGCAGATATCCAATAATATAACATAAATGTATCAGAGATGGAACCATAAAAATAGAGATATAATAATACAAGATTTTTATTAATGAAAGAAATGTACAAAGACTGTAAAAATATAGAGTGAAAGACTCGCTAGAATGGTGGCAGCTTATCTTTGAGAAGAGATGTGATGGCTACTCGCATTCTCAAGAAGATGATTACAATGAGGCTCTGAAGGCCTTTTTACAATAAACAGGAATGCCAAAAACCCTAGACATCCAAAAACCTAACCCTAGGAGATGAAGCGCCAAATGTCATGTGGGCCCCGTTTGGGTAAGTTAGTACATCAACTTCTCAGGTTCGTAACTTTTGCATACGCTCTCTGTTTTAGGCGCACGATAGCTCGTTGGAAAGGTATCATCGAGGAGATTCATTTTGGAGGCAATATCAAAGGAACTTCCATAGTCCTCTCCCTTTTCCCAGAAACGTCGTTTAGGGCCTCAAAATGGCCCTGAAAGTTAAAAACTACTAAAAATAGTAAATTACCAAAATTGGCAGAAAATTGTTTTAAGCCAGTTGGAAAAGGTGGGTGGCCACCGATATCCACCTGGATCAATCCTCCCTCCTTAGGAAGCAATGGTCTCCATTGCGTTGAGTGTCCGGGGGAGAGGAAAAAACGTTTGTTGAATCTGAATCTTGGTGAGTTGCTTGCCTTGCTGGAGAAAATCGCGTTGCTCAATTTGTGGAAGTCCATCACGAACCTGTTGAGGCTAAGGCTGTTCAACAAATTGAGCTACACGAGAGGACGATGTGCATAAGGAACCTGTGCGCTTTGCTGCAACCTTGTCAACCTGCTTCTGTTGGATAGAAGGTGCTTGGGGTGAGGCTGTAGTGGTTGCAGTGTCCTTCTGTTCCCCTTTTGAACAGATTGTGAAGAAGTTGAATTTTGCAGTATGAGATACTACCTTGCCGCACTGTTTAGGTGGAACAATAGTCGGAACTACCTTTGGTATTCTATAGAGATGACCCCCTATAAAAACAATGACATTGTGGGGTCGAGACTCATAAACAGTATGGCGCCTCCACATATATGGTTGGCCCAAGAGAACATCACAGACATCCAGTGGGGCAACATCACATAATATCTCATCCTTGAAGGGTTGGATGTCGTATGACAATTGACACTACTGGCTGACACAAAGATCTCGTCCTTGGCAAAGCCACCCAATGTTGTATGGTTGTGGGTGTGGTGTTGTCGACAATCCCAACTGTTTGACGACCTCTACTAAGGTGAGGTTCTTCTAGATTCCGCTCTCAACAATAAAATGCAGCGGGGTCCCCTTCACCCACATTTGTGAATGAAAAAGGCACTCCCCCTCTTCAGGATTTGTTGCTTCTTCTAGTTGAATTGTTGTGGTTGCGACAATAGTAGTGGGGTCTGCGTCAATGATCTGTCCTTTACCAGTATTTTCAGAATCAGATTATGAATCAGGGTTCGGCTCCTTGTCTTTGATCTCGGCCACCAATGACTGTTTTGAGCAACATTCATCAGTGTTGTGCCAGGGGATTTTATGGAAATCACACCATTTTCTGGTGTCCTTCTTTGTCTTCCTGTGACCCTTCTTTTCCCGTTGCTTGGACTAGTTTTCGGGAGACTGTTTGTTAGGGCCATCTTTGTCATACTTTGGTTGTTGCGGATTTGCAGACTTGAAATCCCGTTTGTTATGGTGCTTAGATTTATGCTCGATTTTAACAACATATCGATAAGCATCACTGAGTGATGAGATATCTAGAAAATCCATTTTAGATTGAATGTATATGTGTAGAGCCCCACGATATTTCATAACCAAATATCATTCAAAGTCTTTGATACCTAGCTTGTTGCACAAGGTATGGAAGGTATTGGTGAACTCTAGAACTACTTGGACCCTCTCTTGTTGTAGTGTGGTCCATCTCATGTACTGGTCCTCATAGTTGTCAATAGGGTAATACTGTTCTTTTACCGCATCCACAAAAAAATCCCAAGTGGGCTCGACTCCATATACTCCAGACTCCTCTGTGGCACTTTGCTCCCAGTAAGTTTCCAACCAATGTTTGACACAGGAGAGAGATTTAAGGAGTGCGAAGGTGATATTTTCCCTGTCGAAAAAAATATGAATAGAGAAATACCCTTCTAACAATTTAACCATTTGTCTAGGGCATCCACATCTATCTGACCTTCAAATACAAGAATATCAAAATTAACATGTACCTTTAAAGGAGAGGTGCTTCCAAAGTGGTTGTTTGATGAAGATGCACATGTTGCTATTGGTAGGCATTGAAGGATGTGGGAAAAATTCTCCATCATTTCATCCCTCTGTCGCATGAGAGCTTGCTCAAGCAACAGATTGATAGATTTTTGTGCTCCGTCGTTTTTCTTTTCTTCCACCATGGAGGGTTTCTTGGTCGTGCGAAAGCGATTGTCTTCAAGAGAGACAAGCTCGAGACCCAAATTTCTATACTCGAACCTCGTCGGGGACATGCACTGGAAAAAAAAAACGATCAAGAGCAGCCTACTTTGATACCACTGATCTAGATTATTTTCGGCACGAAATGAGAACAGAGATATAATAAAGAAATGCACAAAGATATCACGAATATCCAATAATATAACATAAATGTATCAGAGATGGAACCATAAACACAGAGATACAGTAATACACGATTTCTATTAATGAAAGAAATGTACAAAGACTATAAAAATACAGAGTGAAAGACTCACTAGAATGGTGGCAGCTTATCTCTGAGAAGAGATCTGACGGCTACTCGCATTCACAAGAAGATGATTACAATGAGGCTCTGAAGGAATTTTTACAATAAACAGAAATGCCAAAAGCCCTAGACATCCAAAAACCTAACCCTAGGAGATGAAGCGCCAAAAGTCATGTAGGCCCCGTTTGGGTAAATTAGTACATCAACTTCCCGGGGTCATAACTTTTGCATACGATCTTCGTTTTAGGCGCATGATAGCCCGTTGGAAAGGTATCATTGAGGAGATTCATTTTGGAGGCAATATCGAAGGAACTTCCATATTGCTCCCTGTTTTCCCAGAAACATCGTTTAGGGCCTAAAAAATGGCCCCGGAAGTTAAAAACTGCTAAAAATAGTAAATTACCAAAATTGCCAGAAAATTGTTTTGAGACAGTTGGAAAAGGTGGGTGGCCACCGATATCCGCCTGGATCATCAATAGTACATTTCTTTATTACTTTGGCACTTTTACTATTTGAAGCAATACACTTTATGTTCCAAGCACTTTCAATTGGGCATTATTGTCTACAACTATATTTATCTTCAGCTCATCAACACTTTATGTTTTTTTGGCATTCCTTCTCTCATACGTGTTTGTCTACCCTTCAGAGAGGATAGTGCCAAGCTCCAAGTCAAACCAAGTCTTGAACCTTCCCCTTCTAGTTACAATGATAAGACTTAGTTTAGACCCCTTAGGAATAACCTCCTTAGGTTAAAAACCCTAGCCTAAAAGTGAAGAGGCAAGACCACTGAGGTGATAGTGGGTGGCTTGCCTAGTGATTGCTCCAAGCTCTCTTGCACATGGTGTGACTTTCCCTTTAGCTAGAGTTTGAGCAATAACAAATTTAGCATTGTTGCTAGGGAGAAAGTCCACTCCCCGAGTTTAGAATTCTTGGATTCAATTTTGATGAGATTTGGATTGGTTCATCTAGTAACTCCACATAATGAACCCATGCCTAAGAGACATTCCACGGGGGGATCCTCTCAGGGCACCCTTCCTTAGATCCAAGAGCCTGAAAGATACTTTCATCATTAAATTCATAGCGTAGAGGAATCCCATATCTTCGAAGACTGCCTATACTCACACATCATTAAAGACCTTCGATATATGTTTGGGAGTACTAGTGTTCAACCAACTCAAGCCATAATGGGTGATTGGCTCACTGAGTTAAATAGGATTTTCAACTTTGCAAACATTCAAGGCTACCCTCATGACATCCTTGAGAAATCCATTGATACGTTTCCAACCTGTCAAGGGAATAACATTGTATTTGTAATAAATCATTGGAGAAAGTTCAAAAACACGATCAACAAATTTGCTCCAAATCATGATGATTTTAAAATGAAGTTATTTTCCCTTTCCTTAGAAGACGATGCTTCCAATTGGTTCATATCCTTATTGGAAAATGGTATTAGCACATTGCACGAATGAGAGAATACCTTTATGGATAAATAGGATGAAAAAATGGACGATATACATTTTTTGGCTGCCCTTAGTACAACCAAGAAGAATGAGAATGAAACTATGGAAGAATTCAACAAGAGATTTACCCAGATTGTCTAGAAATTGAATCAGAATATCTAGCCCCCAAAACATGCAATCATCATTTACTACTTGGATTATTTTGATGGAGATATGGATTTTCATTTAAGACAACAAGATCCCCAAACCCTTGCAGTGGCCCAATAAGCTACCATCAAGGTCGAGAATAATTTGATTTCCTCTGGAAAACTCAACCAAGCAAGATCTTCCAGGATTAAGAGTGAGCTTAATAAGAATATTGTCAACATTACCAATTATGAGAATGAAATGATGACCTTTCTAACTGATGATATGAAGAGGATGGAAAACAATTTTTCTAATCAAACCAAAACCCTCCAACAACAAAATCAGGCTATGCAAAACAAGATACTACTCTTGGAAAGACAAGCCCAACAAAATATGTTACAACCTAGAGGGAGAGATGGTTGGGATAGACCTAGACAACCTCAACATGATCAAGAGAAAATGTTTCCCAACCCATTAGAAGCAAATAATGTGATTGATCAAAGGGTTTCACCATGGTGTGATTCTTGTAATTTTCCACATGACCAAGAAACTTGTGCAATTCCCAATGAGTTGGCTCAACTTGTGAATGAAGAATGCCCAAGTGACTTGAAAAAATTTGTGGGAAAAGTTCCTAACATGATAAATACTATCTCCAACCCTTCAAATAAACAAGCTAAAGGGGTAAAGGGTCTTAACAAAGCCACCATTTCTAGGGCTCAAGCCCCTAAGCCATATCAAGATGAAATGAGAAGGAGAACACGGGAGAAAGAATGGGTCACTTATCAGTGAAGGGGTAAACAAGCTCAACCACAACCCTAGGAGACTCCAACCAAAAAAAGTTCTCCTAATTCACAACCTCAAAAGGATGATCAACATCCACAACCCCGAGTTATTTTGCAAAGAGAGCAACCAATTCAACCAACAAAGACTTCAAGTGATGTTTCATACATGTCAAAGGTGACTTGTGAGGATATCAACATTGACCTATATACGTACTTTGCCAAATATCATATCTCTATCCCTTTCTTAGAGTTTGTTAAATACCATCACAAAGGAAGAAAAGCAAGGAAATTTTAAGATTCGATGAAGGAAAAGAAGAATCTTTTGAGGATGCCCCTATTATCCTCCAAACCACAGATAAAGGGTGCTCAAATGACAAGAATGACCCTTTTGACGTCTTTTTGCATGTTAATGATCTATTGTTGCACAATTGTATGTTAGATTCGGGGGCATCCAAAAACATTATGCCTCTGAGGTTAATGGAACAATTGGGTCTTAAAACTACTAGACCTTACATGAATGTGTGTGTCATGGATTCTAGGGAGGTAAAGGTTTTTGGAATTATTAAGAATTTGGTGGTTCATTTGGGTTGTTTACCCAGATATTTCTATCTTGATGGATGTTGTAGTTATTGACATTCTAGATTCTCGAGGAATGCTCCTCTCTAGAAAATTCTTTTCTAATCTAGGTGGTTCGTTGCATATGGACATTTCATAGGCCACCATTCTTACCCGTGAGGGTATATTTGTGACTTTGTGTAGGGAGGAATTGAGTAGATATCATGTAGAGGACCCTAATGAACCCATGAATGAATTTGTGTACATTGTTGATGACAACATGGGTAATTACACAATCCTCTTTCATTCTTTAGCCCCTGAACTTAATGAAGAAGAGAATAAGGGTATAAAGGATGAAATTTGGACCATGTATTTCGATGGAGCTCAATCCCAATCAAGAAATGGTGTGGGAATTGTTTTCATATCTCCCCAACAAGAAACCTTGAGTTTCTCTCATAGACTAGAGGTTGAGGCCACCAACAACGTTGTTGAGTATGAAGCCTTACTCCTTGGCCTTGAATTAGCTAATGAAATGGGCATTAATTTCTTAGAATTTTTTGGAGATTCTGAGCTAATAATTCCAAGTAAATACCAAGTATTCCATGAAGAATGAATGGTGGAAAATATATAAGCTAGTTGTGCTAAGTCTCATTGATCATTTCGAAGCTTTCTTTCTCAATGCCATCCCGAGAGAACAATACGATTTGGCCAATGCTTTAGTTGTTAATGTTTCTTCTATCCAATCGATTGACATCACTACAACTAATGAAATTAAGATGGACATCCTCTATAGACCTTTTGTTCTATACAACTACAATCATTGGCAAGTTTCCGGTGATGAGAAACAAGTAGAACGCTTCTTGACTAATGAAGGAAAAATTGTTGCAAATAAAATTGACTAGGATGGCCTTATTGAGATTTTGGAAGTTGAAGACTTGACTCAAAGAAATAGACTCCTACCATGTTTAGTGCCATTAGAACAACTCTTCAATAGACGTGATAGGTACAAACAAGAGATTAAAACCAAACTAGAAGCTATGTAGAAATCAACATTGGTTATGATGATGCCTTGAGATTGACCAAGGTAGGAAAGGGAACTTCTGTGGAGGAAATAAAACAAATTGAGAATTTAATAAGGGAGTATCAAAATGTGTTTGCTTGGTATTATTGTGAATTGAATGGTTACAAGGGAGACATCATCCAACACATTATCCCCCTCAAGGAGAATACCAAGCCTTTTATGAAAAAATTGAGGAAGATTAATCCCAAGCTTCTTCCTTTAGTCCAAAAGGAGTTAGAGAAGATGCTAACTGCCAAAATCATTGCTCCAACTAGACATTCCCCTTGGCTGGTGAATTTGGTGATTGTGAGAAATAAGACTGGTGAGATTAGGCTTTGTGTTGATTTTAGAAATCTCAACCAGTTATCCTTAAAAGAAAACTATCCCTTACTGAATATGGAAAAATTATTGCAAAGGGTGATGGGAGCAGGTATGTTGTCCATGCTTGATGGATTTTCAGGTTATAATAAGATTTTGGTAAAGGAAAAAGACATAAATAAGACTGCAATTACTACTCCATGGGGAACATACATATATCTTAGAATACAATTTGGATTAATGAATGCAGGATCTACTTTCTAGAGAGAAATGGATTATGCCTTCAAGGATTTGATCGGAAAAATAAAAAAGATATACCATAATGACTTTACTATATTCTCAAAGGATAGAAAGGATCACATATGCCATCTAAGACAATTTTTTGACATATGTAGGAAGTTTGGCATATCCATAAATCCTAAGAAATCAGTATTTGGAGTTGACGAAGTAAAGTTATTAGGTCATGCTGTGTCAAATGAAGGTATTAAAATCAACCCAACTAGAATTGAAGCTATCCAAAAGATACCTCTCCCCGAGACAAAGAAGGTTGTGCAATCTTTCTTTCGGAAAATCAACTTCATTAGGTGGTTTGTCCCAAACTTCGTGGAAATCACCAAACCCATTTTTGACATGTTGAGAAAAGACAAGGAGTTCAAGTGGGATGACCACAATAGAGCCGCTTTTTGAACAATAAAAAATGTTATAGGGATGGCATTGGTCTTATTTAGCCCAAATCATTCCAAGGTTTTTCTGATTTTTTCCTCAAACTTTCTACCTCTGCAACAACCTTTTCCATATCACACCACACCAAAGTTTATTTTCATGTGATATATGGTACTTCCTCAAATTTCCACCATCAAGACATGTCACACCAAAGTTTAAAAGAGGTGTGATTCACATAAAATGGGTTTCCAAAAGCGTGTCACACCAAAGTTTTTTTTTTGTGCGATACACATGAACCAAAATTTTTCCTCCTTGTGATAGATCATGTTATCACATATAGTTGTCAAGGGCAGCAGGTCGTCCAAGTTCATGGTCTGCACAGGAAGCGTCCAAGCGCAACATTCAAAAGCAGTCCATTTCAGGCTGAAATATAGGCTAGCAGATAGGTTCATTTTTCAAGGGCGGAGATTCCCTATGCAGTTCAGATTAGCGGCTCTCGGACAGTCATAGTTTAAAAGTCGTGCAAGGATGAACGACTAGCCAAGTGTCCCGAAGTAAATCTGAGCTATTGAAGGTCGAGGACACACGTCGCCAGATCTCTCACTTCGAGAATTTGACACTTCGGAGAATTGCGCAAGAAAGCAGGAGAAAACTCCCGAAGCCTGAACTCCCGAAGTGAATCTCAGTTGTCCAAATCAAGAGGCCACAAGTCACCAAATCTCCCACTTCAGAAATTCGACACTTCATAGAATTGCGTGAGCAAGCAGGAGAAAAATCTCGAAGCCCGAACTCCCAAAGTAAATCTCGATCGTCCAAAACAAGAGGACACATGGAGGCAAATCTTGTACTTCGAAGGATTGCACGAACAAGCAAAAGAAAAAGGCTCGAAGCCCAAACTCCCGAAGTGAATCTTGACCGTCCAAATCAAGAGGCCACGCGGTGTCAAATATCTCACTTCAGGAATTCGACACTTCGGAGGATTGCACGAGCCAATAGAAGAAAGCTCTCGAAGCCCAAACTCTCGAAGTGAATCTCGACCGTCCAATACAAGAGGACACGCGACGCCAGATCTCTCACTTCGGAAATACGACGCTCCAGAGGATTATAAGAGCTATGCCTTGAAAAGGTCTGAAGCCCAAACTCTCGAAGTAGTTGCGGACCGTTGATCTCAAATAATCAAGAACCATTGATCTTTGCAGCAGGGAGCAAGGTCCATCCGAGAGCGGTGCATGGAAACAAAAGCAAGGCTTTCCCAAATCGTGGATTATGACAAGATTTACGGCCACGATTTCATTGCGGGGACGAAACATGCTCGAACGATAAAATTCTTGAGCGGTCTCGCAATTGAAACCATGGTATAGTGAAAGAGCTACGTGGCAGAAAGTGGTGAATTGCGGGCTCAAAAGCGGTGTGGATCTAAACCTCTTATGACGGCCCCGCAATCACGTGCTTATATAACGACAAATCCGAGAGAAGCACGTGGTTGTCCCCTAGGCATTAGGCCGTGCTCCGATCCCGAGGAGGATTCAGTTAATGAAAAAGGACTGGTAGTTTAAGCCTCAGCTCAGTCCATAAATAGAAGGCGTGAAAGCTCTAGCCGAGGAGACAAAACTGTCAACTCGAGGTACTATGAGGGACGATTTCTTCTTGTGGACCCATACTAATATGAGCTTGCATCTGACAGGAGAACACACACACACAGTCTGACAGAAGGATGCGCAGACGAAAGATTTGAATGAGATGCCCAGGTCACACTCCTGGAAGTTGTGAACTGATCTGATTATAAATAGATCAGTTTAAGATTTTGTAGAAGGGGGTGTTTTTAGAGGCTGGAGAGCCGAGAGAGTTTTAGGAGCAGGGCTCTGTATTTTTAGTTTGTAAGCCTGAGGGTTTGGATTGTAAATATTATGTTATTGAATATTTCTTTTAGTTGTTTTTATCAGACTGTCTTCTTAGTTTACATACTGTTATGTTTTTCCCATCTGGATGTAATCTCTTTGATCTATGGATTCCTGAGGCGGTAGAGGATCTGCTATCATCATGCCCATCTTTCATGGTTCATCAGGCATTTTCTGTTTTTCTCGTCTAGATGTAATCTCTTTGACCTATGGATTCCTAAGGTGATAGAGGATCTACTGTCATCTTGCCCATGTTTCATCGTTTATCACTCAGACGCTTGTTGTTTTTCTTCTTGTCTGGTTGTAGCATATTTGATCTATGGATTCCTGAGGCGATGGAGGATTTGCTGTCATCTTGCCCATGTTTCATCGTTTATCACTTAGACACATTCTGTCCTCTTTCTCCTCATCACAACATAAATCCTTTTGTTTGATAGGCAGTTTAAATGCCTTCATTATTCACGATAGTTATGACTCCATAGCCCAACAGTCCCAACTGATCTGCAATTACCTATGTTATCTTTTCCTCTCTGTGCATTCTTACTGATCCACCTACTCAAACCATTTTAATCTGTTTTACTTTTGATGGGTATTGGGCTTATCCTATAGCAGTCTGAGGGTGATTCTCAGTGCTAACAGATCGCACCAAATTTTTCTTTGTGTGACATATCACATTTCCTCAAACTTTCTATCTCTACAAAAACATTTTTTGTATCACCCCACGCCAAAGTTTATTTATGTGTGATACATCACATGTTAGGGTCCTACCCTAACTGCCTTACTTAGATACTTGATTAATGCATGAGGCCACCTTCCTTGAATAAGGCCCATTAAGTAGTTAGTTAATAGTCACTCATTGTAAAAAGAGTCATTTTTATTAGTAAATCCCAAATTGGTTGGTAGACCCTCATTATAGGGGGCCCTTAGGTAGTTAAGATTCTCTATGGACAACTATATATTGAGTAGAAGGTTATGTAATGTTTTGTCAAGAATTGTTATGGTAATTGGAGCATTGATCTTGGAGGTTGCCCCCTTGAAGAGGCAAGTGAACATAACTCTCTTTTTTTATTATCAAAGAAATATTTCTTAGGGTTTATTGCTCTTTTCTCTTGTATTTTTGGGTTTTGCACTACATTAGTTATGAAGTTTTGGGGTTAAGTACATTACAAGTTGTATCATAACTCTTTCTTTGGCATGAAGTGGGAGAATTTTTGGGCACAAGGTGGGAATTTTTCTTCTTCTTTTTGCTGATTTTTTATGGAAAAAAGAGGATGACAACATTCAAGTCAATTTCTAAAACATTTTGTGCAAAATTTGGAGAATCCATCACAAGATATGAATTCCTATAAAAAAATAGCCATTTTTTTTAAATCATCCAAAACGAAGTCTGAGAAGTGGATATATCATTGATTTAAAATCAACCTTTTTTTAGGGTTTTTCCAAGAAGGCCGTGAATTTTGCAGCTTGGATATCTTTTGATAGAGTGCATATAATTTAGTCAAACATGTTAGCAACATTACTTGTCTTCGGCATCGGGATATCCAGGTCTGTAGGTTGCACGAGGAGTGCCCAAGCGCAACGCATAGAGGAAGTCCTTTTCGGACTTAAAATCAAGCGAGCGGGAAAAATTATAGTGTCAACAGTCTGGATCCACCCATATGAGCAGATCAACGACCGACGGGAAATCACGGATAACAGAGTTGCGCCGAGAATAGCGCAAATAGATCGTGCCCATATTATATGCAGGAGAGAATAGCAGACGTCCGTCCAAAGGACATGTGGTGCGAGATCTAGTCACGTCGGCTTTTCGGCAGTCGCGAGTTCAAAGGGTGAAGGTTTCATGTCATTGTACATCTCGAAACCCCGAACCCCGAAGCGCCGAAAGCGCCCAAAGGTGGGCCCACAATATCGAGGAGCAGTCTCATCCGTCCATCTAAAGGGGACACCTGGTGCGTGATTAGGCTCCCCGCCTTCTCGCCCATCGCGATTTCGAAGCGCAAGAAGCAGCTCCCTCATATCCCCGATGCGCGAAGTGACGAGAGCGTCCAGGACCTGGGGCCTGCAGCAGCGTCGGGTGAGTTTAGGACCGTCAGACTTGAAGGACGCGTGGCGCCAGATTAAGCCGTCTTGGCGTTTCGCTCATCGCGATTTCAAGAAGCATGGATCAGCCCCTTCATATTCGCAAACGTCGAAAACACCTTTGGGAGTAAGCACAGGGTCATAGCCCGTGGTCACTTGGGAGACAAAGAGAGTTGTGCAAGAGGGGCCAAAGGCACCGATTTCAGTTACAGAGGAGATCATCGCGACCTCCAGGCGCCATCGGATCCGATCTCAATCCTGTGTCTCACTTGGAGTAAATGAAGGCATGAACGGGTGGTTGAAACCTCCTTTCATTCATTAAGTGTGAGATATGGAGGGTCTAGCAAGCGGTCTGCTCGAAGGGGTCCTGTGTACCGATTTTTCCAAAGAAGCCATGCCGAAGTCTTCAAAGAGACAGAGAAGTCTGCACATGCTAGCTCGACACTTAATGGCTCAACTACCCTCCTTACAGGAGCCATGCGCAGTTAAGGTGGCGCGTGAAGAAGGATTTCAGTACGAATTGGACTGAAAAGACACCGAGCCCTGGGTGACTGGGCACGCCTCTGTTAGGCAAATTTTCCTGAGTATATAGGCTCAGTTTTTGTATTTTGTAAGTATCGATGGTAGAGCGAAGCTCCCGATTGTAAAGTTTTAACACACTCTAGT
>SNQJ01S0193060.1:0-17805 GCA_010110895.2 Picea sitchensis | reverse complement strand
ATCATGTGCACAACTCTATGTCAGGATAGTCTGCTCCATGTCTCAGCTAGAGACCATCTAAATTGTTGCCTCTTGCAATCGTCATTGTAGCTCCCTCTCAGAGATATTACCTATGACCTGCATGGAACAAGAAACAAGAAAAACATCTCCATGGTAACCTCCATGAAATTTACAAGATAACCTGCCTGGAACAAGGTCAACAACTAAGAAAATATCCTAGAGGAGATCAATTTATCTTGTAAACAAGTGCATTACTAATATGAAAATTTACTTTAATGGTAGTCATACCAACAATAATAAGTGTTACTAAACCAACAATAGCAATGATAGAATTATAAAGACTGTTATTCTAGTTACAACACTTACTTAAATTGCAATAATATAAAATATCAAACCTGATATGCAAACTTGGAGTTTAGCTGTTGTTGTCCCACTTGAGTTGTCTTCTATAGTTTCTTCTACTCCCCGGTCATGTGCTTGGAAGCACCACTAGATAAAATACACACTCTTCATCCTTTGACTTCTTCTCTTCAACATCTGCTGCATGTGCATGGTGCTTGTTCTTTCTTTTTTCATGTCTAAGAGGACATTGTGAGACATAATGTTCCATCTCCTTGCAGTTGTAGCATCTGATCTTTGACGCATCCTTTTTATAACGTGGTCTCTTAGATTTCTTCGAACTATCTTCTTCCCTTTCTTTCCTTTTCTTCACTTGAGTAACAAGGGATTGATTTTCATCATCATTTGTCTTATGTGACTTGGATATCAATTTGGATTCCTCTTGGGTACAGTTCGGTCATAGCTTGTTAAACTTGGGAAATTTGCTTCTTGCGCAAATCCCTTGAACAAATGGATCCCAAGAGAAGGGAAATCCATTAAGTGTAGTGGTCATGAGTTCAGTGTCATCTACCGGATCTCCAATGGATGCTAACTGGTCCTTGATCTGTAAGATCCTCATAAAATAGTTGGCTATTGTTTCTGACTTGTTCATTGTCACGCTTATGAGTTGATGCCTTAGAGTAAGCTTTCAACTAGTATTCTTACTTTAATAAAGTATGGTTAGGGCATCAAACATTTCCTTTGGTGTCTTTAGTTCTGATACATTAGGTATCAGATGATCCTTTATTAAGTCTATCAAGATCCTCTTGGCCTTGACCTCATTCTTCTTGAACTTTGCTTTGGTGTCTTCTTCTTCTGGTTCTGGAAGCATCTACTTGACATGATCCAATAACTCATTCTCTTCTAAAATGAGGAGAACTTTGTGCTTCCAAGATTTGAAGTTATCTGCTCCATTCAATCTATCTTCAACTCTCATGTTGGTTGACATTTTCGTTGGTAGAAACCCTATCTCTGAAAAACTTCAATTTTTCAAACTTCACCAACTATAAACTAAGGGTTGCAGGGGGTGCGTTAGGGTAGGGTGCACTACTCTGTGTAAAGATAAGTCCCAATGCCTTTGGAACCAATGCTCAACAAGCTTGACAAAGATGTTACGGTGCAACAACAAGGTGTTGCTACAAGGGATCTTCCTTCCAGTGGTCAAACTGTTCTGAAGGTAACCAACTCTGATACCATGTTAGATTTTCTTTATTTACAGAGTATTAGTGTTACTAGTGTTCTTTTACTTCATTACCATTAACATATATATCATGTACTGAGCAGTAGCAACATAAACAAGAGACAAAAAGAACACAAGAGATTTATCCCGGAAAAACCCCAAATGGGGAAAAAACCCAACAACCTTTCTTAGATAGATTATGTTCACAAAGCAAGTCCAAACAGATAAAACCTAGCACAAAGGCTAGCTCAACTAGAAATACCACCACAGTTGCAGCAACAACACTATACCAAGATAGCACACTTCCTCAAGGAGTAACGCACAAGAGAGAGATACCAAAATATTGAACAAGAAGAAATTGAGTCACTGCGGTTGCTGTGTCACCTTCTCCAAACCTGCACCTTGCTTCTGTGTCGCTGAGAGAGTGTGAGTGAATGAAAAAATGAGCTAAGGCGCCTCCTTATTTATAGTCTAAGAATTTATGTGTGTTGGTTCTAGACTTAAAAGCAAGGCTTAAACTTAATGTTTTGTTCTAAAATTTGGTGAGAAGGTAGAATAAGATGTCCTCTATAACATATCCAAATTTCAGTTGTTGATTCCAAGATATGAGAGAGCACTAGGAAAAATACCAAACCATGGTCTACGCACCAGAGATTGGAAAAAATTGAAACAAAACACACAAAAAACTATTAAAAAAATTGGGTGTGCAGGATTGCTAAAACCCAAGGATGCTCTTGCATCAAACTCCCCTTGTTGAAAAATTTGAGCATCCTACTCAACATATCATGATTCAATAACTAAACTCTTTCTTTCTTCTCTTCTTCCTTACCTTTCACACTTCTATCTTCTTTCTTTTCCTCTTCCTTAACTCTAATCTTTTCTAATGTAGGAAACCACTCATACCCACCTTCATCTCTCTCAATTATTTCACCTTCTCTTTCCTCATCTACTACAAATTTAACATCGCTCTAAACTACTACAATTCAAGCTCAATGTCACTTACTTCTTCAAAATGATTTTGTTGAAATATTGTAACTGCAAATAATATTCTATTTATTATTGAGTCATTATTCATTAGATCAATCCACTTTTGTGGATTGATCACGTCGGGCATTGTAATTGACCAAGTCCCCTTTTGCAGATTGGTCAAACCCTAATTGTATTATGAAAATTAAGAAGTCGTCCCCCATGCCTAATTAAAGTGGTCTTAACCACTAAGAAGACAAGTCGGCCCTGCCCAGTGAAGAGACACCTTTCCAGCACTTGCCAGCCAGTATAAATAAAGGAAGCCATCGCCTCATTAGCTCACTCACTCATTCACTCATCCAGTGTGCATGTTTGGTAGCTGTAGTTGGGAGAAGAAAGAAGAGAGAGGCGCATTGCTCAGTGTTGGATATTATCTAGTGTTTTGGTTTATTTTCTTGGCATTGTATTGGCTATCTATATTAAGGAAGTTTTTGTTGGGTTTTCTCCCCCATGAGGGTTTCCTAGGATAAATTTTGAGTATCTTGTGATTGTGTTTCTCTAAGTGATCCTACCTATGCTATTGTTATCTAGTAAATTGAAAAGAAACCTAATAATATCTCTAAACTTAATAGATTTAACCCAATAGCTCTCACTACCTTCTGTTACAGTCCAAGCCCAATGGAGCTTATTATCCACCAATGCTCATGTCCAATAGGGCTTACTACCACCCCATCCTCCCGCTTATACTCAATCACCAATGCGTGTTGTTCAAGTTGACTTCATTGTTCTGGACTACACTCATTTTGTTGTCATCATCAACTCCACTTTCATCCTAGATATCTTCTATATCAATCTCGTCTTTTCTACAATTATCACTATTGTTTCCTTTTATATCAACATTTGTCTCACTCAGATATTGGACACATGTTAACTAGACCTAAACTTCTCTAATTTGTTCTTAAAAAACCTTCAAATCAATCCTTTCATGTGCATTTTTCATCTTGGATTGGTAGAATGTACTTGGGATGTGCATCATCTTCTTCAAAACAATTATTTATCAATGGTCCAACACAAATTTCATACAATAATGCCTTCATCATCTTTCCAAAGGTTTCATCTTTTTGAGTATCACCATTATCTATGTCCTATAATTAAAATTCAATTTTGTGTTTCATTTGCATGAATATATCATGTTCATCCTTTCCCTTTACTACTTTAGATGTACTTTGTTTCACATGGCCCTTGATCCCTCTTCTCCAGAGTCCTTGCATGTCTTCAATTTTCTTGACAATGTCTTCATTGTATTCAAGTGTAAAATATTTTCTTTTTGCAATCAACTCAAATACCACATCATCAAAATATATGAGTCACATTGTCTTCAATAATATATATTTTTTTCTCTGTAATATCACTAATTTTCCACTCTGTTTTAATCTTCCCAATCTTGTAAGGTATTAGTATACAATCCTCAACAACACTCACTTTTTACTAGCTTCTCTTGCTCAACATACAACACTCACATTTTCTGCCATATTATCAACACATTGTACGTCACGGGGACCCAACAAACCCATCAACAATGTCTTTAAATCCACTTCATCTTATTTTATGCCAATCTTTTGTAACTTATCAACCACAGTCTTCTTTGTACCTTCCCTAAAGTCAACAAATATATTACAGATTTCAAGAAACCCCATCAAAAGTATTTACTCCTTAACATCTTTCAATTGCACCCATTTTAATGATACAACATATTTATGACCTACTTTTGGAATGATTCTAATCACATACTCAAAAAATGTAACATCTTCACTTCTCTTCTGCATTCTACTAATGCATTTCTTTTATGTTTTTGTTAGGGGACGGTCTCCATCAACATCCGAAAGAACCTCTTCATTCAACATCTTTCTTTACTTGACACATTCTTCTTTCTACAAATTACTAACAAGTCTGGTTGCATACATGCTTTCTTCATACACTCATTTCCTCCCTAGATCACTGTCTAGTAGCACTTTCCTCTCAACTTGTAAAGCTATCTAGAAAATATCTTCTACATCATATACTTTCATTCTACAAATCTCCTTCAAAATGGACATTTCAAAACATTCAAAGACTTATGGTTTTTCTCTTTATCAACTCTTATGACAATCTTATAAGGAATAACTACCAACTTCTCATCTTGGTTCTTCATTTCTTTTAATATTTCAATTACTTTCAATACATAACAAAAAAAACATACCTTTACTTTCCATAACCATTTCTTTAAAATTCTAGATCTTGTCATTGATTTGGCTTCTTTTGTCCATCTACAACTTATCACACCTTAAGAATGCTTGACTCTTCAATCTGAAACAAATCTTCTTCAATTTTTGGAACTTTTAAATCTTTAAGTCTTTAAAATATTGGTGTATGTCTGTTATCGCACAAGTTGTAGGTTGGGGAAAGCCCGACCCAACCACCAAGATGGCGACAACTTAGAGAGAATCTACCCAAGATGGCAGGTGTTCCCGTCACTTTAGAGGTGAGGTAGTCACCTCAAGGGGGGAATCCCGGTGACCCTAAGGGGGAATTGAGATGGAAAATGAGATGTATGGATGGATGCCCCTAAAGATAAATTCTAAATGGTAGAAGGAACTTGGAAATGAGACTTGGGAAAGGTTTATGGTTGCCAATGCTTTGAGTGATCTGTTGAGAGAAGGATACCTGCTCGAGACATAATGAAAACCAAGTATACAATGCAATATGTTAGATGGAAAAACAAGTTAATATTGTTGTACCTAATTTTTGTTGAATATTGAGTAGCTTCGAAAGATGTCCTTATTGTATTTGACCAAGACAAACCCTAAAAAATGTTATTATATTATATTAAGATGACCCTATTGTGCCTTGACAATTAAATGTAAATTAATTGGCGAAAAGAGACAAGTCTGCCTAGACCTAATTTAGGGAGGCCACACCACTATTTATAAGGGAGGCTAGCACCTCACTTGATTCTCTCACTTATGAGCCCTGCAACAAGAGGAAAAGTGTGCAAGTCTTGGAGGAGAGGTTGTTTCAACTAGGGGTGATGTCACGGAGGGTTTTTGGTCTATCTCTTGGTATCTCTTGGTTAAGTGGTGCACTACTCTTCCTAGTGAAGGAGTAGAGGAGGATCTTCTGCTTTGTTAGTTATCTCTTGAGATAGAAGCATTGTTCTTGGTTGGCTAATCTATATTGAGGAAGTTTGTTTGGTTTTCTCCCCCTAGAGGGTTTCTCATGATAATCTTTGTCTCTCTTGTTTATGTGATTATTTCTCTTTCAATGATCTTATATATATGTAGCTAATGTGCTAAATGATTAATGAAGAAGAACCATAAGTGCTAGTTGTATAAGTAAAATATCAACATGGTATCAGATTAGGCATGAAAGAGACCAACTCACAGTTTATAAGAAGTGGCTAGCCTCAAGTACCCTCTCCAAAATCTAGTTTTCAATATTGCAGTTATTGCAGAATTAGGGTTTATGCATAAACCCTAAAGGTGACGTTTTCACTGTTTGAGAAGGATGTTGGAGAAAGTAACCACACCTAGGATCTCTTCCTAGGAGGGCGCATCTAGTCCCTAGATCAAAATTATGAGAATTGAAAGTTGAAAAATTAGGGTTTCCTCATAAACCCTAAGTCTGGTTGCAGCTGCTGCAGATTTTTTGTGACATATTTCATCCTTGACTCAACAATCTCTCTGGTAAGGTCTAAAACCCTCATCTTGAAAAAGTTATTTTTTTACTTGTTCCGGGTAGGATGACTACCAATACCAAGCTTGATGAAAAGCTTGAAGGAGCCAATGACTTCCAAGCATGGAAGTATAGTGTGATGCTCATTCTAGAAGATAACGACCTTGTAAGTTTTGTTGAACAAGATATTGAAGAGCCGAAGGAAGATGAGGCCAAAGCCATATATAATAAGGATTTGATCAAAGCAAAGAGGATTATTGTCGATTCCATCAAGAACCATTTGATTCCTCATGTCTCAACATTAAAAACCCCAAAGCAAATGATGAATGCCTTATCCCCTCTATTTGAAGGAAAGAACATCAATCGGAAAATGACCTTGAGGACACAACTTAAGAATGTGAAGATGCAAAATTCAAACACCATTCAATCTTACTTCACAAGAGTGTCCCAGATTAAAGAACAACTAGAAGCTATTGGAGACTCGGTCAAAGAAACTGAGATAATGATGACCACATTAAATGGTATTCCAAATTCTTGGGAATCCTTAATCCAAGGAATCTTCTCTAGAAGAAAGTTAACTAAATTGAGCAGGTTGTGGGAAGACTGTACTCAAGAAGAAGCCAAATTAGAGGCAAGAAAGGAAAAGATAGAGAACAATGAATATCAAGTGCTAACAATTCACGCGAGAAAAGGAAAGAACAAGAAAGAAGTTCACTCTCAAAAAATATTTCAAAAGTCTCATAAAAGACAAGATTCTCATAAAGATCTTTCAAGCTTCAGATGCTTCATTTACCAAAAGGTGGGACATATAGCAATAAATTATCCCCAAGCAAAATACCAAGATAAAACCAGGAAGTTTAAGAGGCATCATGTTCACTTCGCAGGAGAAGATGAACCTGATCGAAAAAGAACAAAAGAAGATGATCTAGATGAACTATATCTTTTGTGATGTAGGACTTAGCGCTTCCGAAGCACTTGATTCATATCAAGTGATATTGATAGCTATATCTCATTTCCTTCCACACTAAAACTTTAAGAAGTAAAAAAACAAGAAATTTTTGTATCATGAGGGTCAAGTACAAGTTGTGAAGAAGTATCATCATTCATCCAGACATCATATAGATCAAAGAAAGCAATCTAACAAATGCACACTCCAGGTATGCACCCTTCATATTTGATTTCAGTTTTAAGTTTATTAAACATTAGATTTTATGCATTTTTATCTTAGCTTGTTGGATCATTATCCCTAGTACGAGAATCCAACAAGGTCTCATTTAAAAATCAAGAAATAGTTTGTGCTCGGGGGTGACATATATAAATGCCTATGGTTGGGTGACAATGATGTGACATTGTCTATGGTAAAATGAGCACATTAGAATAGAACTCACAGTGTTTTGCAGTTTCCCGATGAGAAGACCTAGTCAATGGATAATGAAGCCACCTTGACAGGAAGCATTATTCATTTGAAGTCTAACTCAACTTTTCATATTAAGACTTGGTATCCAACACCAAGTATATCCTACAAAGACTATGAGGTTATTGTATACTCAGAAGAAGTCAAGGCTCAAAGGGAGCAGGCATGACAATCCCTATATTTGAGATTGAGTTACCCCTAGTGCTAGATGGTGCAGATTGAACATTCTTCAGATCATCAGGAAAATTTAGTAGAGCTAGAAAGGCCTATCCCAAACCATTGTAGCAATCAGGGAGAGACCAACATGGTCCCGTGATACTTTGCAAGATGCAAATCCATATAACATTGATGAGCCATATCATACGGAGCAGATGGCTCAGAACATTATATAGATTCAGAGGGAGTCAAGCTTCAGAGGGAGCATGGAGACTCAGAGTGAGCCTGATCTCAGAGAGGAAAAAGATATGTCTTCCAGGATTGACAGACAAATGCCATGAGTTGAGAAGACTAGATTGTAGCTTCAGAAACTTCTAGAAGATGTAAAATCTCCTGGGAATATTCCCTTGTTTCAGTGACATAGGAAGAAGCCAGTTAGAAGGACTAGGATATCAATTTTTCACTAGAAGGGAAGTCAGTGGTGACTTCCAAGATTGATATAGAAGATCAAGCATATTGTAGATAACAGTATAAATATTTACAAAGCCTAATTTGTATCTAGAGGATTTTCCCAGCAAAAGGGAGAAGACTACGATGAGACACTTGCTCTAGTAATCAGAGGAAGTATTTATAGAACAATAATGATCCATTAAAATAGGTCGATGAAATATGAGATTCAAAGGGAGAAAATTGTTATCATGATGGAGTACAAGAACTACTCTAAGAGTTCAAAATCCATAGTGAGAATGGAGCAGTCATTCCTAGTTTCAGAAAAAGCAACTGCAGGTGTAGAGTCCCAGTTCCAGAAGGAACAATAACAGGAGAGTAAAGGGCATACTCTTTGACAATGAGACATATAGTGCTTTGTAGAAAGCACATAGAGCCAACACATGATTGTGCATATTAAATTGCAGTTGAGCAAGTGTACCAGGTTGATACAATGTGATGTGAAGATTTGGTTCGAAGAACACGAGGACATATATATATTTTGCAGTGAAAGACATGTTCACCTGATTATGGAAAATCATGTGATGAGGTACCTAAAGGGTACAATTGATTATGGACCCAGATATATCTCGGATTATGAGATAAGATTTGCAGGGTTACACATATTTAGATTGGGAAGGAAGTGTCACAGACTGGAAAAGTACATCCAGATATTGCTTTCGTATGGGATCAACCGTGATCTCTTGACTTGGTGAGAAACAAACCTATATGGCACTAGGTTCCACAAAAGCATAGTACATGGAAACATGGTCAGATTGTGGCGAAGCAGTGTGACTTCATAAGTTGATCGCAATTTTTTTTGATCTCGAGTTGAAGGAAACCTATATCTTTTATGAAAACCAACGTTGCATAAAGTTGTCAGTGAACTCTGTGAGTCATGACAAGTCCAAACATATCGAGATCAAATACCACTATGTCCAGCACATGGTACAAAAGGGAGTAGTAAGACTCCATTATATTGCCACCGACGAACAAGTAGAAAATGTGTTGACTAAGCCCTTGTCCATAATTTCAAGCTTAGAGTGATCCAGAAAGACTTCCCCAGTAGCAGGAAGTGATGTGTTCCCCAGTAGCGGGAACTAATGTATTCCCTAGTAAAGGGAAGTGATATGATCCCCAGTATAGGGAAGTGATGTGATCCCCAATAGAGGGAGGTGATATGATCCCTAGTAGAGGAAGGTGATGTGATTCCCAGTAGAGGGAAGTGATGAGCTACCCCAACGCAGGTTGGTAACCCCAATGTAGGCTGATACGCTACCCCAACGCAGGTTGGTAACCCCAACGCAGGCTGGTATGCCCAACGCAGGTTGGTAACCCCAACGCAGGCTGGTATGCCCAACGCAGGTTGGTAACCCCAACAAAGGATGGTACGCTACCCCAACATAGGTTGGTAACCCCAACGCAGGCTAGTACGCTACCCCAGCGTAGGTTGGTAACCCCAACACAGGTTGGTACGCTACCCCATCACAGGTTGGTACGCTAACCCAACACAGGTTGGTAACCCCAACACAGGATGGTACGCTACCCCAACGCAGGTTGGTAACCCCAACACAAGATGGTACACTACCCCAGCGCAGGTTGGTAACCCCAATGCAGGCTGGTACGTTATTCCAGTGAAAGTGCAGAAACTTCATATGATATATAGATTCATGATTGACAATAAGACACTGTCCAAGTATGTAAAAGTGTGGAAGCAGTGATGTTGACCATGACAAGAAGAATACCTTCCTTGCTAAGAGTGAGTGTTGAAGATTGCGTAGCTTCAGAAGATATCCTTATCGTATTTGACCAAGACAAACCCTACAAAATGTTATTATATTATATTAAGATGACCCTATTGTTCCTTTGTAAAAGTCATCCCTATTGTGCCTTGACAATTAAATGTAATTTAATTGGGGAAAAGAGACAGGTCGGCCTAGACCTAATTTATGGAGGCCATACCACTATTTGTAAGGGAGGCTAGCGCCTCAATTGATTCACTCACTTATGAGCTCTGCAACAAGAGAAAAAGTGCGCAAGTCTTGGAGGAGAAGTTGTTGCAACTAGGGGTGACGTCAAGGAGAGTTTTTGGTCTATCTATTGCTATCTCTTGGTTAAGTGGTGCACTAATCTTCCTAGTGAAGGAGTAGAGGAGGATCTTCCGCTTTGTTAGTTCTCTCTTGAGAGAATCACTTTTCTTGGTTGGCTAATCTATATTGAGGAAGTTTGTTGGGTTTTCTCTCCCTAGAGGGTTTCTCGGGATAATCTTTGTGTCTCTTTTGTTTTTGTGATTGTCTCTCTTTCAATGATCTTATATATATAGCTAATGTGCTAAATGATTAATGAAGAAGAACCATAATTGCTAGTTGTATAAGTAAAATATCAACAATTGCAACAACAATCAATGATATATATCAACACATAAAAGATAATAGGAGCTGCAAAATAAGCACTAAAGTCTAATTGAATAAGCAAGAGACAAGCTAGTAAAGACTAGTTTAACTCAACGATGATAGAGCAAGACTTTAGAAAAAAAGAAAGGCTGTCACAAAAAGGCTTATAACAGAAATTTCAACCAATGAAAATCACTTCAAACTAGCTCAAAAAGTGTGTTAGGGTTAGTAGTTTGTTAGGGAAAAGTTATAGCCAATTCCTAGGGTTAGTTTAGGATTTATCGAGGGTTAGAGGGTTATATTTCTGCAGCCGTAATGGTTGTAGGTTAGTTTTGTGACAACAACAAGTTATAGTGGGTGAAAGAGGATGCCTTAATTAGGCAAGATAGCCTAGGGTTCAAGGAACAATGTCTAAGTGAGAGAACTTCAAAACATCAACTTTTCACGTTTACCAATGCAACATTTTATTTCTCTAATGCAAYGACTAGTGCCTTTGATTATAGGTTAATGTGGTCATAAGAAAGAGCTAGAGCTACTACCTCCTTGGGGGTATAAATCCTCTTATTTCCTAAGGCAAGTAACCTAGATAGGGTTTAAATCTAAGGGGTGTATATCCTTATACTTCCTTAGCAAACCCTTGCAAAACAATAATTCTATGCTTAAAATTATGGTTGGGCTAAATTAGGGGTCTATGCACTTATACTCTCTACCTATCCTTAGCAACAATCAACCATGAGCTTGAATTACAAATGATAGAAAATAAATAAAATACCTTACCAATCCAAATAGCAACAAGATAAACCATAAGATGTCAAGATAAACCACCACAATATCTAGAAAAAGACCTCCAAGAGCTAGTGCATCATCATCATGTACTCTATAACCAAAGAAATCACCACACCATAGCACAAGAGAACAAAAAGCTCCAATGTAGTGAAAATTTCAGTCCAATACTTCTCACAATGGGAGACTTATCATTCAAAATGAGATTCCATCATCTCTATTTATACAAAATGTTTATCACATAGTTTGTCCACATTAGCAAGGGTAAAACATAAGATAAGGAGTCCACAAACCTTATCTTACCCCTTGCAACAAAATAATATTAAACAATTCCTCTTAAAATTCACTTTTACACAAAAAAAACCCTAGAATAAGGTGACATAACCCCTTTAGGGGACGTTTTGGCACTTTGAAGAAGTCGTTGGAGTAGTAGATGCATGGATAGGCCTCCAAAGGCCACTTTCCACTCATCCACATTGTTAAGAACCTGAATAGATCTACAAATATAATCACCACAAATACTGAATACACAATAGATCCACTAAGCAAGATATGAAAAACCACACTTTATTATATCAAAACCCTTGAGGTAGGGAAACACCATACAATGGATCCTATTATGGAAGGGATCCTCTCCTGTTCACTTGCCTCTTCGAGGGGGCATCCTCCTATTGAGCTACCACTCACAATACAATAATTCTCTTCATGTCTTATTACATTGCTTAAGCCCCTTTATATAGTGCTACCATCACCTAAGAACATTCTAGAGGAGGAATCTTCTAGAAGTAGAACCTTCTAAGAAGTCCTCTTACATTTATTATATCTAACTACCATAGTTGGAGTAGTAGATGCATGGATAGGCCTCCAAAGGCCACTTTCCACTCATCCACATTGTTAAGAACCCGAATAGATCTACAACTATAATCACTCACAAATACTGAATACACAATAGATCCACTAAGCAAAGATATGAAACCACACTTATTATATCAAAACCCTGAGGTAGGGAACACCATACAATGGATCCCATACATGGAAGGGATCCTCTCCTGTTCACTTGCCTCTTCGAGGGGGCATCCTCCTATTGAGAGCTACCACTCACAATACAATAATTCTTTCATGTCTTATTACATTGCTTAAGCCCCTTTATAGTGCTACCATCACCTAAGAACATTCTAGAGGAGGAATCTTCTAGTGAACCTCTAAGAAGTCCTCTTACATTTATTAATCTAACTACCATAGTGGGCCTTATTTATCAATATAGTGGACCTAGTCCACCTTACATTGAATGACCTCACTATTATCACTATGGCCCTCTCGGCCCCCTACTACTTCTCTATTACCTTACATTCCATCCCCCTTTTTAAAGCGTTGTCCTCAACGCTTTGATGTACAACCATATACCGTGGTCCCATGGATAATTGTGGACTGTGAATAAGAAGATCAAGAACCAAAAGTCCTATAGAAAGGAAATCCACCATGCTGAAGTAGTCCAACCACCACGAAGGTCCCATGTCCAAGTGCTCATGTGAATGCCCCATAGAAGATTTTGGAACCCAATAACCAACTCCAAATGATGCTCCAAAGACTGACACCTATCATGTGGATCCAAATAAGAAGATCCATCCACATAGGAAAAATGGTCAGAAGTAGAAATCGGGAGGAATAATTAATCAGAGAATATGTAGACTGAATCACCGGGTAACTAGCTCCGATGTGGGACATTGATTTTCTACGTAAGGTGGAGTAGAGTCATCAAATAAAAATATGGAAGTGGTTGTCATCCTTTAAATGACAACTATCCATATACCAATCATCACAATCGCCCCCAAAATCATACTAAGCTTGATATTTTTGGATTATATGCATCTTCATGAGACCTCCATAAGAAATCTCTCCTAAATGTTATTCAATGAATCTTGAATACTACGAAAACTATCATTGAGGCCATCTGTAATGATATTTGTGAGGCTGTCTGTGAGGCCTTATGCTAACACATCCAATCTAGCATCCACTTGGGCTTTGAATGATTCAAGAATTTCTTTCAAGGTTTGAGACGAAATAGCCATGTGAGCACCCTATGAACTCTTCGGCCCTGCAGCCGTCACGAAAAAAAATAAAATTGACCCAATAAGTTTCGGCAGAAAATCGCGGCTTTTTCTGGAAAAACCCTAAAAAACTGTTGAACTTAAAATGCTCATAACTTCACTTCCCGGACTCCATTTCAGCTGATTTGTTTTTTGAAATTGGGTGAAATTGTGAGAGGAACTCAGATCTGTAACTTGCTTGGAAAAATTTGGCCTCCAACTACTACAAAAATAAAAACAAATCGCGCCGCCGTCCGCAGAAAAAACCTTGAAAAATTACAGATTTTAAAACCTCAATATCTTGACCTTCCGGACTCCGTTTTGGATGATTTTTTTTTTAACTTGGGTGTTTTTCTAAGAGGAAATCAGATATACAACCCTTTTCTGCAAATTTTGCACAAAAATATACTGAAAATGTCTGGAATGTCGCGGCCCTCTTTTTTTTCTTCTCCGAAAAAAAAAAAAATCTGCAAAAATAAAAAATATTTGCCCACAACTCCGGCCAAGGAAAGTGCTCTGATACCACTTGTTAAGAACCTGAATAGATCTACAAATATAATCACCACAAATACTGAATACACAATAGATCCACTAAACAAGATATGAAAAACCACACTTTATTATATCAAAACCCTTGAGATAGGGCAACACCATACAATGGATCCTATTATGGAAGGGATCATCTCCTGTTCACTTGCCTCTTCGAGGGGGGCATCCTCCTATTGAGCTACCGCTCCAAATACACTAATTCTCTTCATGTCCCATTACATTGCTTGAACCCCTTTATATAGTGCTACCATCACCTAAGAATATTCTAGAGGATGAATCTTCTAGAAGTAGAACCTTCTAAGAAGTCCTCTTACATTTATTATATCTAACTACCATAGTGGGACTTATTTAATAATATAGTGGACCTAGTCCACCTTACATTGAATGACCTCCACTATTATCACTATGGGCCCTCTGGGCCCCCCTACTACCTCTCTAGCTACCTTACACACATCCTCTCTTGATGGTATTCAAGCCTCCTTCCTTCAAAACATGCCACATTTCATCAAGCAACACCTTCACCACTAAACCCTAGCCCTCTAGGTGACGTCAAGCCTCCAAAAGTGACGTTTTGCCTCTCCTACGTAAAACATTTAGCATGTGAGGGATAGGTCATGTCATCCATGATGTCTTATAGGCCTCCAAAGGAAAGTCATCGTGATTCAACATCTGGGCCCTTGGCATCCAACCTGTGGGCTTCAGACCCCATGGAAGCCCAAGCTAGGCTTGTTCCTTCAAAAGTGTCCACCAACTAGGTCCTACAAAGACAAATAAGCACTCCCTCCAAGGATCTCAAGTCAAAATATCATGGTGAGTAAATCAAATCAATAAATGTGCCACCTAAGCACGTGCATCAAATATTACCCGGTCAAACAAGTAAGTGCTCAAAGACATTATGCAACTTGCCAAGCTTGGGTATGGGAGGGTCGACGAGGTGTCCTATTGGGTAAATATTTCACTAGGTCAAGGAGTGTTTCCCAAGTGATCCCTCTCTAAGCCATGTAAAGTAGATGAAGTGGTTATGGATCAAGACTCACTAGGCATGAGGTTCATGACATACAAGGGATTGTAGTGTCTCATTCATGGGTGCCTTTGTAGAGGGTGTGTGGCAACTTCATTTGCAATGCACTTTTTCTAAGCCCATCTTCTTGCCATTCTTTGTTTCTTTCATGTTTTAAGGAATGAGTTGAAGGCCACTGTCCTGGCGTGGTGTCCAGGTAATGACAATGTCACTCACAAATACATCACGAAAAAGAGAAGGTTGGCTAGTGATGAGACCCTCTTTCTCTCAATTGTGTAATTAAGAGCCACTACCCTGGCTTGGTGATCAGATGATGGTGATTTCATACCACTAGATATAGATGATCATGATAGGTCGGCTCATGATGAGACCTCCTATCCTCCAACTAACCCCTTAAGCATTCATTATCTTTTATTCTTGTAGGTCCCCCTTTTCTTACAGATAAGTGTTTCATTGCTTTCTCGGGGGATCCCTGGGCAAAGCATCTAGAAGGTCTATGTATAGGCTTTTATATTTTTATCCAACAACAATCCCTCTGGGCCTTCATCCCCTTCTTCCCACGAAATGAGGGACAACCCCTTCTTGGGTCAGTACACCTTAAAATCCCAAGAGACAAGGAAATGGGGGTTTTAGGTGATGGAAATTGTAAGTATAGCTGGGAATGGTACGATGGCTCTTCAAAGGAGTTCCTAGTAGTAAACCAACTCCCGAGGAAGACCACTTACTAGGGAACAATGTCAACCACCAAGGTGAAACGGGGCAAAAGACATAATGTCCAAGCATATGTCATGAAATCTAAAGCAGTCTAAGATACAACATACTCAAAATGCCTCAAATATTGAAATGACACTCACCATAATACCTGACTTGTACCTCATGGAGCAAGGCCTAATTCCTTTTGGAAGCCAGTTGGTGTGGTGGATACATTGACAATGGATCAAATGTGGTGACAGAGTGGGCTTCTGTATGTGCAAGTGGACAATGTTGGTCATGTAGTCTCTCGACACTCCATATCTGCAACCCGAGGGCCTCGAGACCCAATCTCCTTAGTTATCCCATAAAATGGGGATAATAATGCCTTCACTCAATTTCCATAACTCTTCTAGATCTAAGATTTAACAATACTCAATAAAACTCATCAAAGGATTCATTCTATTTACTTCCTCTACTTCTTCTTTAGGAATACATTTTCTCTCTGAGCCTTCAACTTTTCCAAGTCCATGACTTTCACTAGAATTGACCTTGGACATGTGCATCACTACACGTTTCCTCTAAACATGAAGACATAACATAACACTTGCTAAAGGAAACAACACGTTTTCTTCACAACTCCCTTCAACACGTTCATCTTCTTTTCCTTTAGAGTCATTGTAGTCCTCTAACTGATTCCTCTTCAACAATGCTTTTCTTAGCAAAGAAAAACAAAAATCTATTCTACTTCCTTCACTGCTGCCAACATATCTAATTTCATTTAAATATCTTCCTCCTTCTGAGCCATTCCTTTTGCACTTTATTTCTTGCATGACATTCTTTCCTCTTGCATTCCACCCTCATACACAAGCAATCATCTAATTTTTCAACAATGATCAAATCTCTAATTGATGTCCCTATCTCACATTCATCCATCAAATGTATTGTACAAACAAAATGTGTATCCTTCTTCAATTAATTATGAATTAACATCAAATCTTATTGGAAAATTGGACCATACCTTTCCCATTAATCAATTTCAAATTTGCACTATTCCAGAAAAAAATAAATTACAATTTCAAAATTACCTAGACAATATATCCATCCATGATCTTCATCAATATCCTTTATTTCTTCATCAATATCATGTTGTGTTGGATCATTCTACTTCCTCCCTGAATGGAACATGTATCAACATCTTCTTTACTTCTTAATTATTGTTGTACTAAATTAGAACCAATATTTTCTTTCACCTGTGTCTCTTCTTGAGCACTATCTAAGAATCAGATTTAAAAATATTCATTACCTACCTCAAAAAAATATCATCAACACTATTTGTTTCAAGGAGGCTAGCTTTCGAACATCTTAATTCACAATTTCAACCTTCAACAATTTCAATTTGATCCATAACAACCATACCTATCACGTCTTCTTCATTCAATTTCTCTAATTGGTTGTCTATTGTTTCTTCGTGGACTTCAATTATCCTTTGATCATTCACTAATTAGGTGTTCGTGGAATTTACCAACCTTCTTGTCCACGACATCCTCATAACCTTCAAATTGATCTTATTCAATATCTCTTTTGTTCTCGTCTCCTACTTGATTTATGGTCTCAATTCTTCCTTTGTCATCTCCAGCTTGTGTATCAATAGTGTTATGGCACAAGTTGTAGGTTGTGCAAAGCCCGACCCAACCAAGGAACAAGTACTACAACTATGGAATCCTACACCCAATGTCACCTCGATGTAGGTCCCGCACTTCAAGGGTGACTAGGTCACTCTAGGGAGGCGATCCCGGTGACCCTAGGGGGATTGAGATGGATATGTAAGGAAGTGGAAATGGAGCCCCTATAAGTCAAGTCTAAATGGAAAGGTGTTGAAATAATGTAACTGCGAAGAGCATTCTTATTATTATTGGATTAAATCCCCATTGCGGATTAATCATGTCATTATTATTATTATTATTATTGTTATTGGATTAATCCCCATT
>SNQJ01S0193058.1:0-17798 GCA_010110895.2 Picea sitchensis | reverse complement strand
TGATACTAGTTGTTAGAAAAATAGGATCGTGGAGCAATAAAATAAAAAAAATGCGGAAATAAAACACAGAAGATAAACAATACAATAGAGACACAGATATACATGGTTCACCCAGTGTGGGCTACGTCCACCAAATAAATTTCCAGGTCCTTCCTTTATTATTATCCAACAAATGAAGGGATACAAACTACAACACACCCATTGTAATTTCATCTTCTTTCTCTCATATTCTCCTCACTCAGAATACAATATTCGCAATGATACATATCCAAAATACATTTCCCTCATAAAAGAGGGTTTCCTTCTAGGGAAAAAACCCTAACATAACATCTACCGTCAGATCTGCGACCTTATAATGAACAATCCATATTTACTATGAAATTACAATACACATTTACAAGGCAATTTTTCCTTCCGAGGCTTCTCGCCCAAACCCCCATCGGGGAATGATGTCCCTCGAACCTTCCCTGGGGGCCCGCTTTCCCTGGACCTCGCAGGGGGGGTAACCCCCCCTTACACTCCCCTGCGTGGAGGAGTGCACATTCTTCCAGTGTGTAAAGTCTTCATGGGGTATAAACATGGCTGAAAACAAAGACCTATGAATTAAGAATATAGTCAGGCTCCACAACCAAAAATATATACCTGGAAAAAATACTTGCGTTGGATTTCCTTTGCTTGGAATCTGTGTTATGTCACAAAGTTTCATACCTCACTGTGCCACAACTTCTTTCTCTTTCATAGAACATTGAATACTTTGGTTTCTCCCATGCATCTAGGGCTATCAAAATTATCATCCATGAATAGTGGAACTTCATTCCAGCATCTCGTGCACCTATATAGTCTTCTAAGAAAAGGTTGAACAGATAGAACACCCAACTCAGAACTGTACCTTTTGCACAATGTGCAGCTGCTGCGACCACCCCTATAGGTGCATCTTATTTGCAACATTTCCTCAATAGCGTGTAGGCCATCAATTTCATCATGAATCTGGTATTTGGGTTATTAATGTTCTTAATAATCATCCCCCTGCTGCCTCTATCAGTGCCGAATTTTTCCTTTACTTCTTCTGCAATATATTTTTCTTTTGTTTTGTCATCAAGGTATTTCTCTAGTTTTACCCCATCTGTCGGTAATCTTGTCAACTTGGAATTCATGTTGACATCTATTGGGACAAGTTTGTCCATCCATAAAAATCCTCCATGTACGCACACCAAAAGTTATTTGACACATGCATTGACGTATCTTCCCCTGCTGAAATGAGGAATTTCTAATAAATTCATTGTGTCAAAGTTGAAAGTCCGGGTATCCATTGTTTGGGCTCCATAATTGGGATTCCTTTTGAAGTTGACCCCCTGTTTTACATATAAACCTCTTGCACAAGCTCTAGGAACTTGGCGACTTTTGTTACATCGTGATTGTCATACTACAATTTTGGAACACATCCCAACATATCTTCCATAATGACGTCTGATTTCGGGATGCGAGGCATTGACAACTCAATCTATGTTTGTGTGTGCATTCCTTCTTTCTTCTTGAATGAACCTGTTGTTGTTTCGTTTTGGGTTTCTTCTTCCTGCATTTCCTCATCTGTGGTGTAGTCATCCTCAAACTATGGGTTTTCCTCTACTGTAGGTGTATCAAACTATGTGTTATCACTGCCATTTTCACCCTGTTCATCCTATGCGCGTGTCATTCCTAGGGTTTCTGTGCTAGGGTTCGCTTCCATCCTAGGGATTTGTCCTTGCGCTGCTTAGTTGACTTCTTTCTCTTCTTCTTGTGGGTTTTCTTCCTCAATCCACATTGGGATAATAGATTCAGTCTTTGTAGTGGGAATATCATCCACATCGACTACTTTGGTCATTTCTTTCAGTGGTCCGTTAGTGTTGTGGGTTCTTCGTGCGAACTGGATTGGTTTTCTGAACTTTGGTGGCCCCACTTTCTTAGCTCGGGAAAGCTTGGTCGGGTTCTTCAAAAACTCTCACTTTTTGTTTTCTTTGTTGCTCGGTCGGTCAAAAATCACAAGTGTTTTGCATTTTCCCAAATTTTCCCCTTTTATAGAACCTGTCATTAATTCTATGACACACCCTTTCTTTTCCGTCCACTAGTTTTCCACTTTTCTGGTCATTCTTCGTCCCATCGCGTGTTCACTTTTCCTGCGCCCAGTTTTATGAGTTTTGTCGAACCAATTTTTTGTTTGTTGTGTGTTGTCATTCTCAACTATTTGTCTACCACTTATTTCTCTAACTACTTCTTTTTGATTTTTTCTTCATTTTTCTATTCCTTTTTCTTTTTTTTTTCTTCCTACTATATACAATATGTACAAGTCTACTTGCTACGCTGCAACTACTGAGGTTTAGTGGGTCGTCTGTACTTATACAGTTTCAGTGGACTACCATTCACCAGTGCTTAAACTTCCTTTTGTGCTAAGTCCTATAGTTTCACAACACCTCCATCTGTAACATATTTTATCTAGTATGGCCCTAGACAATGCATTCTAAGATTCCCTGGGTGATACAAATATTTACTATCATAAAGGATAACTAGATATCCAACTTTGAATTTCTTCTTCTTAATGTGTTTTTCATGCCACGCTTTATCCTTTTCTTTCTATACCTCCTGATGTAAGCCAACTATGATTTTGTCTTCCTCCAATTCCATAAGTTGGGATAATTGTTCTTGTGTTGCGCCTCTTTCTGTCATTTCTGTAATAGCTTCAATGCATAGGCTTGGTATCAAATAATCTAATGAAACTACTGCTTCCTATCCATACACCAATCTAAAGGGTGTATTCCCTATTAGCTTCTTGCATGTAGTCCTATAAGCCCATAGTACTTCTACTACCTTCAAATCCCAATCATCTATGTTCACATTATAAATCTTTGTCAAGGCATTCTCCAAAAACTTGTTAAATGCTTCCACTGTTCCATTTTCCTGAGGATGATAAGGAGTGCTCTTCTGATGATGTATTTCAAATTCTTCCAGCATTGCCTCAATTTTTTTGTTGATGAAGTGAGTCCCCTGATGACTCATCAATATTCTTGTACATCCAAACCTTGTCACTACATGTTCAAATACAAATCATTGTATAGTCTCTGCGCTGAAATCCTTCATCGGTGTTGCCTTGACCCATTTGGTTAAGTATTCCGTCGTTGTGTTAATATATCCAGCTCATGATCTTCTTTCTTGTGGATTAATTATACCTACAAAGTCTACTTCCCACTTATCAAATGATTTCAAAGTATCATGAGACCTCAATGGAATCTCGTCCCTCCTGGATGGCTTCCCACCTCTCTAACAGACATCACACTTTTGACATTATTCCTTTGAATCCTTATGAACTGTTGGCCACCATAATCCTCCACGCAATACCTTCTACGCGGTAGCTTTTCCTGCGTAGTGTCCTCCAACAATCCTTTCATGTTCTTTTGATAAATGATAGGCCTTTCATGCTCCATCACACATCTTCTCAAGATGTTATCTGCTCCCAATTTGTATAAATGACCTGCAATAAACCGATAGTCTGCAACTCTGACCACCAAATTTTTCTTCTGCACAGTAGTAAATTAACTTGGTGCAAATCCTGTACTCAAAAACTTAATAATGTCAGCAAAGTACTCATCAACTATCTATACTGAAAACAATTGTGCATATGGAAAGTTGTCTTCTAAGTTACTAGGTTCTTCTCCATTAGTTATCCCAGATAAGTGATCTGGTCCTACATTCAATCTTCCAGGTTTCACCACAACTTCAAATTCAAATTCTTGTAATAAAAGTAGCCATCTGCATATCTTTCCCCCCAACACTGGATTATTGACTAAATATCTGAGAGTAGAATGATCTGTAAACATCTTGAAGTGTTTCCCTAACAAGTAATGTATGTATTTATGCAAAGCATACACCATAGCTAATCCTTCTCTTTCTGTAGTGTTATAGTTATGTTCTGAATCTGATAATTTTCTACTGCGAAGGCAATAGGGTGATCTATATCACCTTCTCCTAATTATGTCAAGAATGATCCTAATTCTATTGCAGGTGCATCTACATGCACCTGAAATTCTTTTCCAAATCTCGAAACAATAAAATCGGTGCAGTAACCATCTTTTCCTTCAAGATATCCAAACTTTGTTGGCATTCATCATTCGACTGATACTTAGTGTCCTTTTTCAACAACTTCTCCATTGGTGCAGTAATCTATGCATATCCTCTTATGAAATTCCTGTAATACCATGTATGACCAAGTGTACTCTTCAATCGGTGCACTTATTTTGGTGGGGGTGAGTTAACTATGACAACAATTTTAGTAAGATCCACCAGCAGACCCTGTTTACACACCACATGCCCTAAAAAAATACCAAAAAGTGCGCTAAAAATACATTTCTTAATATTCAATAATATATGACACTATCTGCATCTATCCAAGATCAACCTTAATACTTCAACATGATATTTTAATAAAATAAACACTATCCAATCATCCAAGTAAACTTCTAAAAACTTGTGAATAAAGTCCTTAAAGACTGCTACTAGTACTCTTGAGAAAATTGTTGGCACATTCTTCAATGCAAATTGCATCACTGTATACTGAAATGATCCCCACTCTGTATCAAATGTAGTCTTGTTTCTATCTTCTAGTGCTATCCTAATCTGATGTTATCTTGAAAACCCATATGTAAATGAATAAGCTTCTTGACTCCCTACATTCTCCAAAACTTCGTCTGTAAATCTGGTAGGAAAAGGATAATGTAGGAAAGCATCATTCAATTTTCTCAAATGTACAAAAATCCTAATCCCTCCTTGCTTATTTTCCTGCACCACCATAGGCTTGATCCATTATGATTCTTCCACAGGTTCTATGACATAGGAAGAGGAGGACATGTCTCGGGCTCCATATGCGAGTGTAGTTGGAAGATTGATGTATGCAATGGTCTGTAATAGACCAGACATTGCACATGCAGTGGGAGTTTTGAGCAAGCATATGTCAAAACCAGGGAAGGAACATTGGAAAATAGTAAAAAGGGGTTTTCAAGTATTTGCGTGGCACTACTAGCTATGGATTTTTCTACCAAGGAAGACTAGGATTGGACAGGGTGTTGGACATACATGGCTTTGTGGATGCAGAGTGGGATGGATATCTGGATCATAGGATTTCTACAAGCGAGTATGTGTTTAAACTGTTTGGAGGCGAAATTAGTTGGATCAGGAAAAGACAATTTGTAGTGGCACTTCAACTACAAAAGTTGAATACATGGCATCCACTAGAGCTATTTGTGCAAATAATATAACACATACCCAACATTATTTGGTAGAACATTGACTTCATACCCTAAGTCTAGTATGATATCCCCCATATTGAAATCTTCGATGTTTTCATTCAATCTAAATTACCTTCTTGTTCTTCTCCTCTTATGGATATGATTTACTCTTTTTACCCCTTCTTCACAAGAGTTACACTTTTCTAACAAAATCTGCAGTACTTGTAATAAATTTTTATCATTCAACAATTTTACACATGACACAAAAAAGTTTCTTAAATTGCGTAATTTCTCTGAAGACTACTCTTTGTTGGTCTGATCAAATAATGGAGGCATGCCATACACTGGTATCTCATATTTTGGTTTTGTCCTTGAAGTAGACACACTATTTTCTTTCAGAATCTCCTGTCTAGCATATTTGCATATATCTTTCTCTTTGCGTCCATCAAACGTCTACTCAAGCGCGATATTCTTCCTGACCCACTGGTATTGATCTCGGTCCTTTTTTTTTGCATCTTCTCCTGTCTTGGCTCCTCATCTAGTAATTATGTTGATCTTCTTACCATCCTCTTCTATGTTTTCCACATCAATCCATTGTATGTTCTGATCATTCTGGTTCCTCTTGTCCTGTATCTTCACCAAAACTGTCGAACAATATTCTGTCTCATTGTCTGTTGTGTGAAAATACATACATGTCGCATGTGGACATGGGAAGTCTCTTGCATCGTGCCCTTGTTTCTGATAGTTATGACAAACCACTGGTCCTCAACCTCCTCCAAAGCCTCTTCCTCCACAGCCTCCTCCTCTGAATCCTCTTATGTTTCCTTGATTATATTTGCATGGTGTATTATCTATGATTATGTTAAGTTCTTCAAATCTTATCTCAAATCTTCCACAAGTGGATTTGTATGCTTGTACTTATTTTCCTCTAATTGTAAGGTTTCTTGTAAAGCCTCAACTTAACTTTGGAATTTATGTTGTCTCAAAGGATACTTCAAGTGTGGCAACAGAGAATTAACAAAAAAATGTCTATGATTCATATTAGTAATAGGGTACTTTAACTTACCTTTTAGTCTTTTGAACTTTTGGTCCACATCGTAGATTCATTCTCCTACTTTCTGCTTAATTTCTATCATTTCATTCATAAACTGGGCTTTTGAGCTTGGTTTATGAAATTCATTTATTAACTGTCTCTTTACCTCTGCTATAGTTGTAGGCACTCCCATTGGATTATTTGTTGCGAGAACCATGTATCAATATAATGTGCGGTCTCTGAATGTGATTTCTAACTGTGCAACCTTTGTATCTTCATATGTAATCTACTTAGATGCCCATATCTTCTCAGAGATAAGAAAATTCTTTTTTGGGTCATATGACCCATCCCCTCGAAACTCTGGTAAACTAATAGTTAGATCTTGTCCTTCCATTATGAAGTTTGTTGTACTACCACCTCCATGCAATGTAGATACTTGATTGCTACTTGTTGAAATCACACTTCTGCTTGATTTTCCACTAGACCCATGTCCTGTAAAAATTATTCTACCACTAATCACTTGTGGGTTAACCGGTTTTTCTTCTTCAGATGTCTTAGTTGCACATGGGGTTGTGGGTTCCACACTAATTCAGATCTGTAATGGAGAGCCCTGTTCTATGTCAGACCTGTGACCTCTGGTTTTCCTCTCATATGTGGCATGGAAGATATCCTAAATCTTCCCTGTGGCATGAAGATCCTCTACCCCTTCCTCCTTGTTGTACAAGCCCTCTCGCTCGACTACTAACCTCTTCTTGTTATTCATATTATACTCTTAGGGACATCCAATGTGCGTCACACCTACTTTCCTTATGATTTCCTTGGTTTTTTAATCATCCATCATTATGGGTTCCATTAATTCCTTCTTCTGGCTACTCTCTAGATCCTTCTCCATATCTCAGATCTTCCTTAGTGCTTCCCCCAACTCATCCATCCATGCAGAGTGATCTAGTTGCTTGGTTCCATGGTCATCACACCTCTATCATCTAATAATATCTTGATCGATGTGTAGAGAGACCTGATGTAACTCCCTCTGAGTCCCTTAAAGAAACCATACTCTGTAGCAGTATACGACTTCGCTGTGTCTACTGCAAATTTAGTAATAAACCCTGCAGTAATACTGTCTAACCAAAAATCCACTCTGTATGTGAATTTTTTATCAACCCTTTCCAATCGTACAATATTTTCAACAGTCCACTCCACTATTCGAATCTGATTAGTTAGATGGGTATCTTTCAATATCAATAACCACTCATGTAATAACTCTGGAAAATAACAAAAATATGCTTGATGCAAATCAATAAACACATATCTCTGCAGATATTGGCGCGATGTATACCTGGAACCCTTATTATCTTTCTATGCGAACTCTAGTTGTTTTGTCTCCAACCATCTTCCAATATCTTTCTTTGTAGGATTCCATGGCATGAACATCCCTTTATACCACTACATATTCTTCACCAAACTCCTTCCAGGTTTTTCTTCTGAGTTCCAGCTGATAAGGAAACCATTTGTTGGATGTATGGGCTAACCCTAGTTCTACCTTAGTTCTCCAACAAAACCCTTTTCACCATCGTCCCTTCTGGTAATCCAGAAGGCTATACCGCGCATAGGATGCACAACAAAGTCTCACCCAATATGGCTTATGGGTGACTGTAGGACGCAAAGGTCTGCAGTCATAAAAGGGATTGGGGATGTTCTTCTTACTTCTCTTCTTTTTTAACATATATTCTACCATAACATTCATCAAATATCCTAATTTATCCATTCACTGACATACATTCCACATAATTATATTAGTGTGCACTGTAAATAAATCCATTCATTCATCTAACCATTTCTTCATTATTGTAGAAATGAAAAAAAGCATCCAGACACATTGCAACACATGATTTTACCATGGTTCAGCCCCCTTGGGATAGGTCCACAAAGATCTTCTACTTTATTTCTTATTCTTCATCAAAAAAACAATGCGTGCATTAAATAATATGGTTATGGTGAGGTTGTCCAGTTTCATACCAAGCTCCACAACTTGTGACCTGACCCTCAGTTATACTCCATAAGTCTCCACTAGCTCCTCAACTATACAACCAAAAGTAAACATGCCAAAGACTCGAGACTCAAAAAGGATCTCCAAAATATGATCTTCACATATGAGTTCCAAGATACCCTATATACCTCTTACATCCTTCATTTATACTACAAAATATGGGTTAAAACCCTTACATTGACAAAAACCCTAATTTATAAGTGGACTTCACTTGTCCACTTTCTAACTCGTTGCGCGTGGTTGGTATTCAATCCAACCATTCCTTTGCATTGATCTTCCTTCTTTCCTGGCATGCTGCTTACTTTTCCCTTTGTCATGCTGGTCTTCCTTCTTTTCTAGCATGCACTGCTTCCTTTGGTCCATTCTTCCTCAATTACTGTGCTTAACTCCCAAAATTGCCTGCTCCAATAAGATGATCTCTAGAATTACAATTTTGCTCACTAAGGGACAATGTAATTTTTGCACTAGGGGTCAATTTTGGAAAACATTGGTTCAGGTGATTGTGTGTAGCATGGTCACATAGGACTTGGCCAAAAACACTTGTGGGAGCTTATGAAACTCATTTATGATTCTTGATTTTGATTTTATGCTCACAAACCAAATTCTCAATGTGTCCATGAATGACTTCAGGAGGTGAGTTACAACTCACCATAAAACTATAACTAGGGATCAAATGGATGAATTGTCAATTGTGTTGGAATAACGACACCATATTATAGCTATGGAAACCCTTGATTGTGATTCCATTTTCGAATAAATATTTATTAGATTATCTTTGGAATTGGGGTTTTGCTCAGTAACAGATGATGCAATTTTTGCACCAGGGTTCGATTTTGAAAAAACAATGGCTCAGGAGATTGTAAGTAGCGTGGTCATGCAGGCCTTGGTAAAACACAATTGTGGGAGATTACATAACTCAATTATGTTTCTCGGTTTGGATTTTTTTCTCCCAAACAAAATTCCCAATGTGTCCATAAATGTCTTCAAGGGACGAGTTGCAACCTGCCATAAAAATCTAACTGAGCCTCAGAAGGATGAACTGTTGTTTTTGTTGGAATCCTAATACTATATTATAGCTAGGGGTAACCCTCTACTATGAATCAGTTTCCTAGAAAATACTTTGTAGGACAATATTTGAAACTAGGGTTTTACTCAGTAAATAATGAATGCCTAAATATTGACAAAAGCATGTAAGTTCTTCCACATATGCATAATGAAAGTATATGGAATGGGTGGTATCATAAGAGTGTGGTTACGAGTTATGCCTCTTATGCTAAAATAACTAGGGATTTTTGTGAAGCCCATGTTGTCATAGCTAGGATCAATTCATAGTGTTGATAATTGATGAATGATGAGTTTCATGGGCACAAATCACATGGTTTTTTCTTTGATTTTAATTCTTAACGTCATCTAAGGGTTAACCTCATTGTAGTATGGATTATATTTGATCATGGATTGTTGTGGTTTAGATTTTTCATGCCTAATATCCTTCCCTTTTCCTGTAAGCTCACTTAGCTCATTCCAAGCCAAAAATCCACTTCAAAACCAAATAAGATAACCATGAGGGAAAAATATGAGATATATAAGGTTTACATATTTATTTTAAAAAGGAAGTGAAGAGATATCCCCAAGGTTGACATCGCTCACTTGGGTGATGGATGCCCTTTCCCCAATAAGCCATGAGGCCAAATTATATCCTCTCTCTCACTTTAGTGAGGCCATAACACTCTCCAACCCAAAAATCAAGGAAACTAATTGTAATCTCACCCTATTTCACTGATGAGACCTCACAAGATCCACTCACTCATCCCAACTATGAAATTTCTTGCTTGGTTCATCAATGGGTAGTTCATTCACTTTAGAAACTCATGCAAATTGCTCAACTTATCAAGGCATTTTCCCCTAAACTTAGAAAGGATGTCCAATTTGTGCCAATCTCTAACCTAGGTGCTCAATCATCCATGAAATTAATTGAGTTTTTTACTATTCTTAGTCCTTTTTTCTTGTATGGTAACAATCCATGGCTATTGAATGCTATTTTAAATAATATTTTATGCAAACATCTTAATTATTTTATTTTCTCTTTGTACCATAGAATCCATAGAAGTTAGGAGGTAAGGTTTTCATGCTTCATTCGTTGTTTTATTTACAATCTTCCATGAGACTTCAAACTCATAAGTAAACCAAGCTACAAGAAAGAGTAAACCAAGCCAAAGAAAAATGTTACATATAAAAAAACTAATTTTGCAAACTAGTTTTGAATTTGAAGAGGGATTTGACAACGAAATATAAATACAAAATTGAAATTTCTCTTACATACAAAGTTGCATCTTGCACACTCTTACATTTCCATGTTTGGGGATTGTTTTTCAAAAGGGTTTTTGTTATTTTGCTTTATAATCCAAAATTTCAACTCTTTTATCTAAGCATAAGGAGTACTTTCAACACTCTTTCAAGAGTGATTTTTAGACTCCTTTAAAACATTCATGGATGAAATTTGAGCTAAAACTTTCATTGCCTCATTTAGGGAAAACTAAAGTGCAATTGAAGGAATTAAAACAAATATTGTATGCACATATTGCACTAGTTTCTCAATGGCCTTTTAAAAAATTCAAGAGCTCACATTCAAGGTAAGTTTGGTGTTTAATAAATAATGTTGAAGGGTCCTTTTTCCATTACATGGAAAACCATTCATTAGTTTTAATGAGCAAGATTCATGGCGAGTTAATGTTGATATGAAGCAAATGTGGTTCTATTTCATGGGATTATGTTCAATTACTTTCCAGAAAAATCAATGCACACACATCTTTATACAATGCATTGCATCACAACATTGGAGGAAGTTTGTGTGATCATGCCACCATTCATGCATGCTTGATTCGAGGAGACAAGCATTGGACCTTGAAAATCAATCAAGGTGTATTGTGGGTTTCTAAGGTATTATTTTACCAATGTGTTTTAGTGGCTCTCATGTCATTTTTATCAAATATTAATTCATTAGCATAGATCAATGGTGCATTGTGCTTAAGGACAATGCAAATATCATTGAGGTTTACTCACAACACTATTATGGTGCATTAAAACTTGGAGCATGTCTAGAATGGACAAAAATCATATGTATGGATCAATCATTGCCTATAATGAGTGCGGTCCCCATTGTGTTAAATATGAGAAGTGTTTGGCCCCACTATGTCAAATTTCTTTGTTGAAGAAGTATACTCCATGAAACTAACCAATAGATCATGAAACTTGTATTGGGTAGATTTGTTGTGAGTGTGTCTATTGGCATAGGGGCAGACCCAGGGTTCAACTCCAAGAGAGCACCAATAAGCCCTAAATACTGGCCCTTTCGACAACACCTACGAAGCAGATGCAGTCTCACCTGAAGCAGTTATGAGGGGATTGCAAGACAGACATGTCTACAACCAAAGGGAATATCAAGTGGATCTAGCACAATAATAGCACAACATTCATATATCACTTATCAACTTAGATCTATTCTGCACATCTACTTATCATATCTAAAGCAGTAATGAAATCACAATATATCAATGAAAAACACCAAATACCAACCACACACAACACAAAATATACGTGGTTCACCCTCTCTCTAGGTCTACATCCACATAACTATGCTATATTATATTGGGTTAAAGAATACAGTTCTTGTCTGCGCTCTTAGCTAGTGGATTTTCTTTCTTCTCCTCTCTTTCTCTTCCCTCCCTGCACACCCAGCTGCAGGGTTGATCTTTGCACCTAGCTGAAGATCTTACAAACCAGAATGCTCTCGTGCTCAACACTTCTCTCTCACGATACAATAATCACTCACATCAACAATAATAACCTATCTTGATACCAACCCGACCCAGGTCCTCTTGACCTCTATTTATACATTATAATAGCTTACCGACATCCTTAGGCCGAAACCTAGGTGTCCAAAACCCTAGATACCAAAACCCTAGGTGTCTAAAACCCTAGGTCAACTTGACCCATATTTCCAGGGCTTTGCTAGCCTATCTTTCCTTCCTTCTTGCACAGTGCTCCAAAGCATCCAATGGTGGATTTTTCTTCTTGCTGACATGTCCACGATCCTTCTTTATTTCTTATTTGTCATCCTCGATATCCTCGTCCAACAAATTTCTTTCTCGGGCTTCACTCTGTCTTTTCTTCTCTTTTGCTCACTTTGACCCAGTATCAGTCACTATGTCTTCCGCGAAGTTCACATTTCACCTTTTCCTCCTTGATATTCACTTCCTTTAATAACCCAGGGCCAACAAGCCCCCAACACTCACCCGTGACTCGTCCCAAGGCACTTCAGATTTGATCTTCCTATTTTACTTTGACTCCAGGCTATATAGTGCATCCTTTTCTTTATTCTTTATGCCTCCTCTTCCTCCTTGTGAAGACTATCTTTTCTGTATCTGGTACCCAGTTTCAACTACACCTGGTACCTATACCCTTGATTTGTTTGATTTTACTAAGAGTTGTAAGGCAGCTAGTTGTCATAGTACAACTTCAACCAACTCCCATTCACTAATCCTTCCTTCCATTCTCCATTCAACATATTCAGTTGCACAACTCCCCCCTCTGTAACATAAATGATCTCATATGGCCCTAGCCAATGCATTCTAAACTTCCCAGGATGCTTGATGAACTTGCTATCATAAACCAACACTAGATGTCCTTGTCTAAATGCCTTCTTCTTGATGTTCCTGTCATGATAGGCCTTCTCTCTTTCCTTTTGAACTTGCTGATGGAATCCTACAATGAATCGATCTTACTCAAGTTTGACCAACTGTGCAAGCCTCTCTTGAACAACTCCAATATCATCCATATCTATAAAAGAAACAATTCTCAGGCTTGGTACCATATATTCCATCGGAACAACAACTTCAAGATCGTATACCAGCTTGAAGGGGGTCTAGATTGTTAGCTTCTTGTAAGTGGTTCTATAGGCCCATAACACTACTAGTACTCTTAAATCCCAATCATCTCTGTTTACACAACAAATCTTGGTTAGTGATGTCTCCAAAATCTTGTTGAATGCTTCAACTGTTCCATTTTCTTGAGGATGGTACGGTGTGCTCTTCTAATGGTGGAATGTAAATTCTGCAGTCAAGGCTTCAACTGTCTTATTTATAAAATGTGTTCCTTGATCACTCATGAGGATATTTGGGCATCCAAACCTGGTTGTGAGGTCATCAAATATGAAGTGCACAAGTGTAGTTGCACTATAGTCCTTGACTTCTCTTGCTTCGGCCCATCTGGTCAAGTATTCTATCGCAATGATGATGTACCTTGCTCCTATATGCTTTCTGGGTGGATTTATAGGTCCAACAAAGTCAATGGCCTATTTCTCAAATTCTTGTAGGGTCAATTGTGGTGCCAATGGCATTTCATCTCTTCTGGATGGTTTCCCAACTCTCTAGCATACATCGCAAGCTCTAGAATAGTCTTTAGCATCTCTGTGTAAGGTAGGCCACCAAAGGGAAGCTCTAAGAACCTTATGCACAATTTCTTTATCTACATAATGTCCTCCTGCGATGCCTTCATGAGCTTCTGCAAGGATCAATGGTCGTTCTGCCTCCATAACAAATCTTCACAATATCTCATCCGGTCCCATTTTGTATAGATGTCCAACTATAAGTGAGAAATCTACAACGCACACTACTAGCTTTTTCTTCTGTGGAATTGTATACTCACTAGGTTCCATTCCTATTGATAGGAACTGGACTATCTCTGCGAAGTGGTCATCGATATTTCTAATAGCTAGTAGTTGTGCATCTAGCAGTGTATCTTCCAAATTAGTGGGATCTTCTCCATGTTCCAACCTCGACAAGTGGTCCGGGCCTTTGTTCATTCTCCCTGGTTTTACTATGATCTCAAAATCATATTCTTGAAACAACAGAAGCCATATTCATATTCTCCCCCCCAACACTGGCTTGTTAACTAAGTACTTCAGTGCAGAGTGATCAATAAACATTTTAAAGTGTCCTCCCAACAAATAGTGGCGAATTTTCTGCAGTGCATACACCATGACTAATCCCTCTCTTTCAGTACTAATCTCAGCTCTGGATAGATTCCTTCTAGAAAAGGATAACGGGTGGTCAATGTATCCTGTTCCTAGTTGTGCTAACACAACTCCTAATGCAATGGATGATGCATCAACATGCACATGAAACTCCTTGGTCCAATCTGGAAAAACCAAAATGGGCGCAGTAACCATTTTCTCTTTCAGTGTGTCAAAGCTCTGTTGGCATTCTTCAGTCCAATTAAACTGACAATCCTTCTTCAACAGTTTCTCCATGGGCACTGTGATTTGAGAATATCCCTTAATGAACTTCCTGTAGTAGCTTGTGTGTCCCAGCATTGTGCACAACTATTTAACTATCGTAGGAGGGGGTAGATCAACTATAATGGCGATCTTGGATGGATCTACTAGTAATCATTGCTTACATACAATATGTCCTAACAGAACTCCAAATGGTGAAAATCAAATGCACTTCTTTAGATTCAAAGCAATTTGACACTGCCTGCATTTATCCAACATTATCCTTAGACATTCAATATGATTTTTCAACAAACTAAACACAATCCAGTCATCGAAATATGCTTCTAGAAATTTATGCAAGAATTCTTTGAATGCTTCGACCACGACCCTGGAAAAGATGGTTGGGGCATTCTTCAATATGAATGGAATCACTGTATATTGATAGGACCCCCATTCTATTGCAAATGTGGTCTTGTGGCGATCTTCCTTGGCAATCCGAATCTGATGGTATCCTGAAAATCCATCTGTAAAAGAATATAGTTCCTAGCCTCCCATATTATATAAAACTTCGTCAGTGAATGGTGTAGGGAAGGGGTCATGTAATCAAGCATCGTTCAACTTCCTGAGATCTACGTAGATCCTGATCTCATTTGTCTTCTTTTCTTGCACCACCATAGGGCTTATGCACTCCAATTCTTCCACAGGTTCCATAATCCCTGCTTCCAGCATTCTATCAAGCTCAATCTTCACTTTCTCCTTGTATTTAGGGTTTAGTCTGTAAGGTCTCTGTTGGACTGGTCTAGCATATGGATTTAAGGGGATCCTCATCTCTCCCATATACCCTTTGATTCCATTCATATCAGTGAACTTGATTGGAAACAAGTTCTGATACTCATGCATCAACTCAGTAATCTTGTCAATGGTGGCAACATCCCAATAATCTCCGACATTGGCAAGCTTCAATGTCTCCTCTGTTCCAATATTGACTTTCTTGATCTTGATCGACTGTCCAATAAATGGTAACTCAACTCCTGGCCCTTCCACATCTCTCTGGCATTCTATTTTGATGATGTTCACTTTCTTGGGATCATCATATTCATCCTTATTAATGTTGTAACAACCTTGTAGTTTCTGGAGAGGTGCAGTCCATTCATCCTCTTCCTATTCTAAGGGAAGGTTGGATACCTCCTCGAATACTTTCTGTCTCACAGTCTGTAATGCTTGGTCTACTGAAGGAAATTGACTTTCAAATAGGAATGTAGTTATAAAATTTTGAGTCATACCTTCCCAATCTTTAGTGATGAGGCGCAGCTCTGCTTGTAGGTACCATTTGATAGGTAGCGTGTCCAGTGTGTTGATGAATTTGTGTACCCACTTTTCTTGCGGAATGTCACTCCAGGCATATTCATAACTTCTCACATGGTCCTTTGGGTAGCTTCGACCTGTGTAGTGAACTTCACAGCCTTCTACTTGTGCTGAGAATTGCACTGTCATCAAAGTACGACATTGTACCCAATCTGTAATATTACTTTTGTGTGTCCCCCACCATCTTGTTGGTGTGGATTTCAAGGCCTCATCCATTGCCAACAACATCTATTGTGTTGGTACACTTGCTTCAAATTATGATAGGAAGGCTTCTATTGGATTCAGACCATCAAATGTGGGTAAGTTACTTACTATTGTGCTGATCCAATGAACTTCTCTGGTTAATCTAACACATATCCTTGTAGATACTTCATACATCTGGTTCTGCCAATTCTCCATTGCTTCTTCTGAGTCTGATGAGCATGCGCTATCACTTCGCCAACTTAGTTTCCCATCGATTGTAGGATTAATGTAATCCTGTTGTCTGGCTGTTAGCTTGTATATGTTTTATAGTGCGTATGCACAGTCTTCTTCTCTAATGGGCTCTGTGTATCGCTGACCTTCATCTGTATATAAAGGTGCGATGACCCTAAGGACACCTCCTTCAAAATTCATACATATTTTCTTTAAGTAAAAAAAAGTAGAGTTATTGAAGGCCCAATCAATTCCTAACAATGTGGAGTAAGGGAAAATGTCATCAACTATTCTAGTTACCTCAAAATATTCAAATGTTCTTACTCCGTCGATGTCCACAGGGACATGCTCCAATCGTCCAAATGGGCTGACAACTTGCTGATTAGCCATCCTAAGCTTGATAGGGGAATAAATAAACTTCGGTTTTCCCATCAGTGCCCAAGTTTGCTTTGTCATGACATTGACCTCTGACCCTAAGTCGAGGACCACACAGTCTATCTAATACTCTCCTATTTGAGAATTCATATGTAATTCCTTATTTCTCCTTCTCTTCTTACCAATTTGGTGTACTGGCCTATTCAGTAAGGGGTCTATCTTTCCTTGCTCGTAGTTTCTGATTAAATTTTGTAATTCTTGTACAACGCTTTCATCTTGAATCAATTTAATACAAGTGTATATGAATTCCATGAGCTTGCTTACCTATTTTCCTTCTCCTGGCGAAGAAGACCGATCAAATGCTAGAGGAATTCAATATTCTCTCACTTCTGGTATTGTCTTTGATGTAGAGCCTTGGTTTCCTCTGAATTCTTTCCTAGCTTCCTCAAACATCTGTCTTTCTTTCTTTGCATCAAAAGGTTGGGTCTTCTCTACAACTTTCCAGATTCCCAAATCTTCTGTAGTATTCCCTTGTGTCAGTATGTCTTCTCCTGTAACAACGCCTCCTCTAGTTATAACAATGACTCTAGGGTCTTCTCCGCGAGGTTCAACATAGATCAATTGCACTTGTGGGTTCTGCTGGGATCCTCGTCTTTACTGAAGCTTAGTTAGCAGTACAAGACAATCTTCTATAAGATGGTCAAACGAGATGCAATAGCTGCAAGTAGTACAAGGGTTCTGACAATCCCTTGCAAGGTGTCCAGGTTGTTCGCAGTTATAACAAATGATATTTCCTCGACTTCTTCTCATTCCTCCGCTTCATCCTCTTCCTATGAATCCACCGCGAGGATTGAAGTTTCCTCTCCCAGGAGAGTTATACTGCGTAGTGTTTCCTTCTTGTTGTAATTTGCCTTGGATCTTATATATGTCTCTTGAACTTTCATGCATGAGATCATAATCCCTACAATCCCTATCATCATGTCCTATAGACTTACAGAATGTACAATATAAATTTGTAGGTGTCTGAACATACTTTTGCAT
>SNQJ01S0193057.1:4830-17717 GCA_010110895.2 Picea sitchensis | reverse complement strand
GGGTGAGAAAACGTAAGTTCCCCAAGCTCGATTGAAAAGTAATATAGAACAGGAATAGTATCTACTGAAATATAGAACAAGAATAGAGATGCGTTAAGTTAATGGGAGATAAACCGAGACACAGTCCATATATTATGAGAATTTAGACGCGTTAAGTTAATGGGAGATAAACCGAGACACAGTCCATATATTTTCTTGACGTGTAGTGGGTGGAGCCCGTATCACTGGAGTTTGGGAGGTTACTATTACACTCGCAATAGATCGGAGGTGGGTCAGTTAACTGATAAAAGAACCCTAAATTTCATCAGTAGAGATGGTTTGGTTAAGCTATTAAGAAGAAGATAAGAAACTAATGAAAAATTAGTTAAATAAATCCGGTTAAGCTACTAAGAAGAAGATGAGAAACTAATGAAAAATTAGTTAAATAAATGGGAAGGTTAAGCCAATGAGAAAGCTAATAGAGATGGGTAGGTTCAGCTAATGAAAAAAATTAGTAAAGATGAGTAAGTTAAGCGAATAAAAAATTAGTAGAGATGAAAAAGATAATATATGTATTCAACTTCTTGTTAACGAAAAATTACATGTAGAGCCATGACAAGAGAAATGGTATCAAAGTAGAGAAATGATATTCAACTTCTTGTTAACGAGAAATTACATGTCGAGCCTATTAAGAGATAAGGAAAGATAAGCCATACATAACTTTAGGATTTGTGAAAAGGTTTTGAAGGGTTTAAAACCTGGCATCTTCCTTCGGCCATTGAGCTCTTCCGACCAATGACGGTTTGCATCTTCTTTCAGCCATTGAACTCTTCCAACCAATGACCGAATAGGCCAGGGCCGAACCTGAAATATTTGCAATCAAATTGACAAAACGAAATGAATGATACACATGAGATTTGGAATAAGTAGAAAGATATTAATACTCTTGAATGAATTTACAAAAAAAATCTAGGGTTTCTAGAAATAGGAGGGTTTCTAGAAATATTAATACACATGAGGTTTGGAATAAGCAGAAAGACAATGAGAAAAATTAGTTAAACGAATGAAAAATTAATAGAGATAGGTAGGTTAAATTAATGAGAAATATAATATATGTATTCAACCTCTTCTTAACTAAAAATTATAGGTAGAGTCATGACAAGAGAAATGGTATCAAAGTTAATCTATTGAGAGATAAGGAAAGAGAAGCCATACATACCTTTAGGATTTGTGAAAAGGTTTTGAAGGGTTTGAAACTTGGTATCTTTCTTCCACCATTAAGTTCTTCCAACCAAATGAAGATTTACATCTTCTTTCAGCCATTGAACTCTTCCAACCAATGACCGAATAAAACAGAGCCGAACCTTAAATATTTGCAATCAAATTGACAAAATGAAATGAATGATACACATGAGATTTGGAATAAGCAGGAATAGATTAATACTCTTGAATGAATTTACAAAACAATCTCTGCACAAGGAAATAATAATGAATTTACAAAACAATCTAGGGTTTGTGCGGAAGGAAATAATAATGATAAAATATACCGTTGAGACAACAGTGATCGTTCAGAAGCTGAACCACCCTTTCCTTGAAGTGTTGTTTGCTCCAGCCGATGATCCAAGTGCCTCCAATTCAGTCCAGCCTCCTCCACACATAGACACGGCTGACTGATAATCGACCTAGACAACCAACCACAAATGCATACCAGAGAGATCATACAGGAGGAGGAAAATATTAACGCACCTTCCGTATTTCAATTTTGATTTTCACAAATTCCCAAACGTTCACTTTATCCATTCATTTGCTTTTTTATCATGATTTTTCGGGTCGGTTAGAGGTTGTTTTCATGCTTTTTTGAGTTTTGATTTCAAATTTTACTGATATACAGATTCTCTCGTTTGCCTCCATTTCTCTAGAACCAACCATCCATTAATAATTAATAATAGATTTTACATAATTCTTCACTCTCTTCAACCCTTTATAGATGATAATTAAATATATTTTTTTATTTTTTTTCTAAAGAAGGATTTGATTTTTTATTTATTTTGAATTAAAAGTAATTTTTTATTTTTAGAATTAAATATATTTTTTTACTTTTTTCTAAAGAAGGATTTGATATCGTAACATTTCATTCCATAATTTTGTCATTTTTGACTTTGAGTATATAGATTTGGATAATGTAGGGATTTGAGGTATTACTAGGGAATACAATTTTCACATATTTAGGATTATTAATTTACTTTTAATTTTTAATTTAAGTATTTATTGATTTATATTTAGTTTTTCTTCATGTTACCATTGTTGACAAAATCTCATTACATTAATGGCATCTAGATTTTTCATATAGAGTTTGGTTTTTAGATGATGGTACACTATTAATGTGATAGTTAAGTCATTAGTGATCTAGATCTTCATGTTTGGCATTGTTGAAAAAATTCCATTACATTAATGAAATCTAGATTTTGAATATAGAGTTTGATTTTTAGATTATGGTAAACTATATAGTAGTATTCAAAATTCTCTGTTATGAGAGTGTTATTTATTCTTTAAATAATATCAAGATTTCAAATTAGAAATCTGTAATATTCAAGCATTGATCTGCGAGTTGTTGATGTAGTTGCATATTTAGAAATTCTATGGCCATTATAATGTTGTCCAATGATTATTTAATGTGTCATGACACTACACATTTTCTTATGGAATCCCCGAGACTAGAGTTGATCATGTAAACTCATTCTAAATTCCTCTTACTAAGAAAATTGATTAACAATTCCAATATGTGCATAATTTAGAACTTAAGAAACTTGAATAACAGTTCCAATTTGTGTTTGTGTCCTACTTTTAATAATATTATTTCCTAAAGGGACCTATATAATTCTTGTTTCACTATTCACTAAGGGATGCAACACAGCCACAACTCCTTTAGATTTCTTTGGAACTATTGAAATGAAAAATATGGCACCTAAGGTAAATCTTGTCACTCCTTTCAGTGATCAATGTTTCTAAATATTTCCTCAAGTAATTTTCTAGAGGAAGGTAGTGGAGATGGGACCATCATTTTGGGGGCATGAAAGGATTATTTTATAATCACTTTTAATCTGATTTTGATCCTAAAATGATGTTTTTTTATATTTGGATTTAGGTTCATCTTCTAAATCTTCCCCTTTGTATATGATAAAAATATTTTTTAACATATATGGAATGCTATTGTTTGTTGGTTATAGCCCAAGTAGTTGTGAAAATGAGTGTTATCTCCCCATCCAGGTTCAATTCCAAGAATTGATATATTGAAGTTTTAATTAGTATATTGTTTTAACGACTTTGTGCCTTGTTTTGACACAGCCTCGATATTTTACAGAAGACCTCTCTGAATATTTTTTTGGAGATTTGTGAGGGCTATGGATTTATGAGAATCAAAACTCGTGTATTGTTAGAGATATTCCCTCTATTTCTAAAACTTGCATACCCATTATGCCATTTCCTTCAAAAATCAATTTTTCTTTAAAGCACACTCAATTTTTGAATTCTCCGAGGCATTTTAAAGATCATTACAAAGAGAATATTATGATTGTATTGATTCTATGACATGTTGATGATACTCAAATATAAATATATATTCAAATTGTTTATAAATCAAGAATAAGCCAAGCTTCTATGGTAAATAAAAATCAATCAAAGAAACAAAGTTATTAGCTAGTGGTTTCCACATTACTAATGGGAAAAAAGAAAATATGGGATATTCCACTTCAGTGCTTACTCCATATTCACTTGTTTGGAAGTTAATTCACAAAGTTATCGAAAATAATGTGTCTACTACTTCCTCTCAACCACTGAAAGCTAATGGCATCACATGATATTTTACTCCTATTGGGTCATTTCCCTCATCATTTGTGAGGGCGAATTTGAAGGTGAAATCGATGCTATCATAATAGAGCAATCAAATTCTAAAGAGTTCATTGAATACACTTGTTAAAGAGGGTGAGAACACATTTAGTAAAAATATATTAGAATATTTAACTCAAATAGAAAAGAGTAAGGTATTGATTCAATCACCAATGGAATATAACTATGATAAAGGGGTTTAGATGGTTTTTATACAAAATAATTTCACCAATGAAATATAACTATGATAAAGGGGTTTAGATGGTATTTATAAAAAAATTCTTTTGTTTCTTGATAAATTAGAGGCCTTAAAATATTGAGTTTCAATGGAAAAAAATTTAACAAGTCTATGAAAATAAATCTTCAAAATAAATAGACATCTTAACAAGTCTCATCCAATAGGATGTTCAATGGAATAAATGAGGTAACAGTATTCTTATGATTTCAACATTAAATTTGTTAATAATTTATATTGAATATCATGAAAATGTGATTAACATACTAAATACTAGAGAATAATAATCACACATAAGAAACATGAATAAGTGCATGAGATATGCATGGGTATAATAAGCTCCTCTTAATATAATATCAACACTAATAATATTTTTCTATTAATTTTTGTCTACAAATGATCCATATTAGATCATTATATTATTTTAATCTATTCAATTTCGTTCATCCGAAAGCAAACTTTTATTTTAGTGGTAGGTACCCATTTGGAAAAATTTAGGTAGGAAACTGTTAGAAATATTTGAGACATATTATGAGGCATCAAATGACATTTTTTCTAAACCTACTTCCTAATTCTGGAGCAATATTTCATAACAACCCTCGATATATAAGGTATTAGAGATTAATGAGGTTGGAATATCTATAAATATGTCCATCCTCATGGCATCTCTCGTAAGTAAGATCAACCATTTAGAGTAGAAATTCTCCTGAGGCTTGAAAGAATCGAACATCGTGATGGGAAGCTAGAGGATGACAGACACCTAAAAAATGTGTAGCAAAAAGAACCCAAGAAAGAGAAAGTTTATTTCCAAGCCATAAAAAATTCACAACCTTTGATCAATATGGAAGGAAAATTGGACATAAATCCATGTACCAAAGTGATATTTCCACACATTCAAATTTAATAATTAAGCGCATAACTAGAATTCTATTCCACTGCTCACTCATATAAATGAAGAACAAAAATATATTATATTCTAGACTAAAGTTAGAGGATTGTTCTTTAACCTGGTGGAAAAACCATATATAAGCACTTAATATAAAGGGTGATCCACTAGTGTAAATTTAGGGTGGGAGGAATTGAAAATCTCATTCCAGCTTCTACCCTATTGGGTATTTTTTTAGAGGACCAATGGATCGAGTGGCACTACTTCAAGAATAATCATGTACAAAGTGTACATTATGCTTACCGAGTTCAAAAATATGTCCATAATGTTGGTATATCTCCCATAATTCTGTCCTTATTTCAGCATTAAAAGATAGATAGGTGTGTTGTTGTTTATTGGGCAAAGTATATGTAAAAATAAGCTAACATAAAACTACTTGCAAGGGCACCCAATCACTGGAACAACAACCATAACACATCAGCAAACTAAACCTTCAAATGACTGTTATAAAACAGCAATGAAACATTTTATGACAGCAGAAAACTTAGTGACTTTGCTTGGTCAAAGACAGGCCAAGAAGTCTTGCTGATAGGACCTGGATTTTCTACAGAACCTAGATTTACTCCTCAAGTGTCTAGGTTGTCTACATAGCCATCTACAAAAGAAAGTGATGTTTTTCAATCCAAGGACAATGGATGAAGCATGTTTATGGGCACAATATATAGAAAACATAGGCCTCAAGAAAGGGTAGCGAAAGGGTTATATGAAAAAAGAGCAACAAGAATATTATAAGGGGAAGAAGAAGTGGAAAGGGGGAAAGGATAAGAAGATGAAATCCATTGCACACCACTGAAAGTATCATGGAAACATTTGTAACCATTGCAATATTTATGGAAACATTGAGGAAGAGTGATGTAAACTACATCCATATTTGAACTTGAAGAACCACAAGAAGGATGCAAAGAAAAATAATATTCTAGACAAATATTTGAGCCATCATGTTGAAAGAAGATATGTTATGGATGGGAAGATTTTATACACATCATTGTATAGGGAGGTGAAATTGAGTATCCTTCATCACTAGGAAGAGAAGGAGATGACTAAACTTTCCCACATTAAGGTCTAGGTCAAGAAGAACAAAATAGACACCATGTTCGACTTTGGCTCACAGGATAATCACATAGTAGAAGATATGGTCATTAATATTGGATTAGAGGTTCATGAAAATCCTATATCATATCCATTAGGATGGGTAAAGAAGAATTTAAATATCAAGGTAACGAAACAGTGTAATATTAAATTTGTTGTAAGTGTTGATTTTTCTGATGAAGTTGAATTGGACGTGGTACCCATTGACATATGTGGAGTAGTTTTTGGAAGATCCTACATGTATATGAGGGATGAAACATTTATTCATATATAAAACCAATATTGACTAATCAAGGATGGCAAGTCCCACATCATCAATGTGTATAAAGGCGATTCAAAGATCTAATTGGTAAGTGACAACCAAGCTAAGAAGTTGATTAGTTCGAGTAAGAAATTAATTTTCTTAAGAGAAAAACAATCTAATGATGAGTCGATAAGAGTAAATGCATCTTTTGAGGGGTGTACTAAAAAGAAAAAACATCATTTGGAGGATTTTCTATCGGAATATAATGGAGTGTTCTAGGTGCCTAAAAGGATACCACCCAACAATGATGTGGAGCATGCAATACAATTGTTTCCGGAATCCCCATTGCCAAATTTGAGGTTGTATAAACATTTCGTTATGGAAGAAAATGAAGTCAGTAAGCAACTACAACAATTTTTGGAGAAGGGTGTGATTCGATCAAGCACCTCACCTTGTGGGTCACCTATCATAATTATACCAAGGAAGTATGGGACTTGGTGAATGTGTATTCAATACATAGAATTGTATAAGATTACACTTAAAATCAGTACCCTCTTCCGAGGATTTATGATTTGTTATCTCAATTATAGCACATAAAATATTTCACCAAATTGGATCTCAAATCGATATACCACTAGGTATGTTTCAAGGCAGAAGACATATGGAATATTTTATTCAATACAAGGCAATTTTTTTTTTTGAATGGTTGTGTTGATGGCTAGAATTGTCCATGTTCAGCATTAAGGACATCGCCCAGTCAGGGCCCCAATTAGACCCTTGTCCATTTGATGCGGTTATTCCGACTAGTTAAATGGGTCAAGTTACCCTTACCTAAAACTAATTTAAACAAAATTTTAATCTAATATAATTAATCTAAAACTATCTTCTACCTATTGATGTATGATAAAACTATTTGTTATCAACAAGCATAAAGATAAAACTCACCTCCTTGCAACATGCTTACAAAAGGAATCTTTTCAAGTTAGCTGAAATGAGGGCTCAACCAAGCCACAAAAATGGTTTCTCCTACGAAAGGAGACTTTCAAAAAATGCATGGAATTAAACTAAATGAATCATGCAATCTAATCTAACATGGAGACAATAAAAATAAATCTAATCTATCTAAATCAAGGGTGAGAAAATAGAATATGGACAACCAACTTGAACTTAGAATAAAATGGAGCTAACATACTAGAGAAATAGTTCTAAGACCTATTGTTAATCAAGAATATATGCACAAATAGTTATGTGATAAATAGCTATCAGAATTCTATTATACATGTATCTAAATTTAAATAAAAATTGCATTCAAGAAAATAAGTCATGTCAAGATACAAGAATAGTACAAATAGGATGACAAGAATAAGACAAGGAAAATATAACATTAAACTAATAGATAGCTAGCAACTAATGATTTAAATGCCTTTTTCAATGCAACATAAATTCATGTTAAGAATATGAGCCAATGGATTTATGTTAAGCTACACAAATATTTCTATGGCATAACATGAGTTCTAAAAATACGAATAAGACACTAAACTATTATATATCTAATATCTAGTGCCCAAAATCCTACCCAAACACAATATTCAATCCTAAATCTTCCTTTGTTCAACCTTGCAAGAAAACTAGTCAATGATTCTAAATAAGCATGAGTTATCTTATTTATTCAATAGTGTTTGAATAGATAATTACACTCATAAAAAAAAGGAAAAATAATAAACTGAATGATATCTTTATTCTATACTCAAAATTGAATTGTAGTGTTGACATTGTTTACAAAATAATGACTTCCTTTTGAAGTCAATCCTCTACAAAAAGAATTTTCCCCTTACAATAGTATAATGAGCACACTCCTTTTGCAGATATTAGAGCCCCCCCATTTTGGTTCACTATCATAGATCTTATTTATAATTTACAAATACATTCTAAAACAAATAATTGTTTCCCACCTACCTGAATGAGGATTTACTGATCCATTTTCTCAGCTGCAAAATCTCTCATATTTATTCATCACTCCAATCCCATCTCTCTAAGGTTCTGGATCGTGATTCTCTGCAACAAACTCTTCCAACAAAACAATCAAAGTCAATGTTAAAAATTAAAATATGAGAACTTTCGAAAACAAACATTCTAAAAACAAATTTAAAATTAAATCTCTTTTCTTTCCATTGCTTCTTGTTGTGATTTCATTGGAAACTAAACAATTTGGAACAAATTTACAATGAGATCTCCTGAAAACAATATCAGAAAATCAAGTTGCTGCAAATTCACAACCCCTTTTTTCTATTGAATTTAAGGAAAGATCATTATCTAAATCTGGTCAAATGGTTTCTTACAGTTTGTTCTCCACTGAGTAGGCTTTCCAATGAGACTTTTCATTTGTGAATTGATCACATGTTGCTTGAGATATGGGAATTTGAAAACCAACCTACAAGATCCATCGTTCCATTGTTCTCGATAATTTTGAGATGTTGATCTCCCCTTTGTATTTCTTTGTGATCAATATTCCACATTTTCGGGGCATTTGGGTTGCAAGGTGAACTTTCGACTCTAGCAATCTGCAGCCAAATAGTGTCATTTTACAATGAACCGGTGGAACTTTTGTGATCTGATGAAATCGACATATTGAATATTATTTGATTCTATGTGAGATCTTAGACATGTATCTAATATTTTTTGGATGCATATCTTGTCGCTTAAACACATGAACATTTGATTTTTAAGAATTTGGATAATTTAAACCTTAAATATTGATAAAATGAGAACAAGAATATAGAATTGGGAAAAATAAAATGAGCAGAGCGCAATAGTATTGAATATTGAGAATAGAGAAAAAGAAAAAAGGTTGAGCTATATAGGCTCAAGCAAATCAAGAATGATTGTACAGCTAGCCAGGACAACTCGCAATGTACAGTCAGACTGTTGAGGTTACATATATATATATTGCATGGCATGTTTAAAACTAGTTAACTTAAAATTTCTAGTATATATCATGTCATCAGCATATAAGCATACAATCAAAATTATACCGTGTTGATTTGTCTTGGTGTATAAAGTTGTCTCATTTTGGCTTCTGCTGAAACCACTTTTGATCAGATAAGTGTCAATTCTATTGTACCAAGCTCTTGGATATTTCTTTAATCCATATAGGGATTTCTTAAACCGATACACTTTGGCTAGCTTCTCTTTTAATTCAAATCTAGGTGGTTGGTCCAAATAGGCCTCTTCTTCTAGGACACCATTTAGGAAAGATGATTTGACATCCATCTGGTATACTTTCCATTTGTGTTGAACTGCTATGTCTAAGAGAGTCCTTACAGTGTCCAATCTTTCTACTGGAGCAAAAGTTTCACCATAATCAGTACCTGGTTGTTGTGAGAATCCTTTGGCAACAAGTCTTGCCTTGTTCTTTTCAATCTTCCCCTTTTTATTAAGTTTAGTTTTGTAAACCCACTTGAAACCAAACTTTTCTTGTGTCTGGGTAGATCAACAAGATCTGATGTCTTGTTCTTTTCAATGGATTCAATCTCTTGGATCATGGATTGAACCCAATGTGTCTCTTTAGCTGCCTCTTTTAAAGATGTAGGTTGACATGATATTAATGAAAAAAGATTGTGTTGTTCAATGTCATCCAACTGCTAATGGATTTCTCTCAAACTTCAAGTTCTCTGATTTTGAAGTTCAGAGGATGAGTTTCTGCTAGAAGTTGAGTTATCCAAAGAACTTTCAGATTGTCCATGTACCTGCAATATTGAAAGAGCTAGTTGATGTGTTTTTTGTCCCGAATTCTCCATGTATTCAGGAAGTGACAATAATGGATCATGACTATCCATTTGCTGATTTTTAGACTCGTTCCAGAACTAATTTTGAAGAAATTTTACATCTCTGCTGAGAATTAGTTTCTTTGAAATTGGATTGTAGAGTCTGTAGGCTTTGGATGTTTAACTGTAGCTAGTAAAGATGCACTTCTCACTTCTATCATCAAGTTTATTCCTTAATTTGGAAGGTATGTGAGTGTATGCTATGCATCCAAATGTCCTTAGATGACAAACATTTAGCTTTGTCCCACTCCATGGTTCATGAGGGCCCTTGATCTTGAGACTCGTTATTGGAGATCTATTCAGGAGATAAACTGAGGAGGCTACTACATCAGCCCAAAATGTATTTGACATACATTTCTCTTTGAGAAGTCCTCTTTCCATGTTCATGATTGTCTGATTCTACCTTTCAACCACTCCATTCTATTGGGGAGTATACTTGGCTATAGTTTTCATTATTATGACTTGTGATTTGCAGAAATTTACAAATTATTTGGAGTTGTATTCTCCTCCTCCATCTGAACTAAGAGATTTTATATATTTTCCACTCTATTTGTTAGCTTCTCATTTGAATTATTTGAATTTTGCAAAAGTTTCAGACTTGTGTCTGAGAGAATAGATCAAGATTTTCCTGCTAAATTCATCAATAAACGTTAGAAAATAAAAGCTACCACCTATTGATTATATTTTCATTGGTCCACATAGGTTAGTGTGAACCAGTTCTAGGTGTTGTTTGGCGTGAGTGGAGGACTGTGGAAAACTAGTTCTCTTATGTTTTCCAAGTATGCAAGATTCACATGGGGGAGTTTTCTCTTTGAAGATAGGTAGACCTTTGACCATGGAGTTCTTCTGTAGAAGACTTAGACTGTGAAAGGGTAGGTGTACAAATATTGTATGCGAAACCATAGTTTCATTGGGGGTGGATTCACTTTGTGCATATGATTGGATTAGATTTGCAGTTTTGAGGGTCAGGGGAAACATTCTATTCCTGGTCATGTGGATTTCAGAAATCAATTTTCTGTAGGGGTTTTTATCATATATCCTACAGGATTCTCCTTCAAAAAGTACCTTATAGGCATGTTGAATTAGCTATCCTACACTTAGATATTATGTGTTATATCTGGAACATGATAGACATTGTGTATTTCTTTATTTACATTTTGTTTAGTAAGAATAGGAACAATTCCTTTTCCTTGAACTTTGACTAAAGAATCATTTCAAGGTGTAATATAACATGAAATTGAAGAATCAATGCAAGAGAGTAAATATTTGTTACTTGTCATGTGGTTGCTACAGCCACTGTCCAGTAACCATAGATATTTATTTTGTTATTCAGTCTTGTGACATGAGAGAAACATACCATCTGAGGTTTCTCCTTGATTTGAGACATGTGCTCTTATTGAGAGCTACTCTGCTTGCTTCTTCTGGAATTCAGATTCATAGTGCCCAAACTTTTTGCAGTAATAGCATTGTATGATTGATTTTTCATTTGATCTTCTCCCTCTGCCTCTTTGAGGCTGGAAATTCTGATTTTGGTTATGTTGTTTGTAACCTTGAAAATTATGATTCTAGTTATGTTTTCTGTGACCTTCATTAGAGTGATAGTTACATGGAATTATCCCTCTTCCTTGATGTCCTCATCCTCTGCCTCTACCTATCCCTCTATTGAAAGAGAATTGAGTATTGAAGGAATTTTCTATTGACTCATCTTCAAGATGTAGTCTGGTCTCATGTGTCAACAAGGAACCCATTAATTCATCTGTTGAAAAATTTGATAGATCCTTGGGTTCAAGGATGGATGTACCAACCATTTCAAATTTATTTGGTAGACTTCTGAGAACTTTCTCAACAATTCATTTATCAGGGATGGCTTCACCAGTCAATCAGATCTAGTTTACAATTCCCATGACTCTAGTCATAAACTGATCAATTTTTTCCGACTCTGTCATTTTTAAAGTCTCAAAATGCATCCTCAAGATCTGTAATTTGATTGTTTTGACTCTGTCATTTCCATGGTAAGATGATTTAAGGATGTCTCGGCCCCTTTTTGAAGTAACATTGCCTGTTATTTTTGAGAAAATCGAGTCATCCAAGAGATTTTGAATCCATAATTTGGCTTTATTTTCTTTGTTCCTTTGTGCTTCCTGAGCAGTTCTTTGTTGGTTGGTCATGGTAGCAAGGTCTGCTAGATTTGGTTCCACATATCCAAGATCTCATTCTAAGAGACCAAAACTCATAATTGTTTCCAACAAGAATCGATCCTTGAGTTGGTCCTAAATTGCTCGAGGTGGCCATCTTTGAAGAGAAAAAAAATAGACTACAAATAATTTCTTAAGGATTTGTGTGCTTAATTGTTTCCTGCATGTAAAACAAGGTCTGTGAAGTAGACTACTTATTTAGCTTCGATCTTGCTAGATCTGACTATCGGAGCATGAGATCTATGGATTCATAGCTCTGAGCTCTGTTCTTTAGCAGCAGTATCAAATTTACCCCCCCTAATGGAACAATCGAGCTTTCTAAATCCACTGGTCCTTATGAAACTCCGGATGTGCAACTAAGCACCAAGTGCGAGCCTCACCTCCAGGCGAACACATGTCCTGACCACACACCTACGAAAAGGGCACGTCACGATTTCACGTGTCGGGACTTTGCGAGTGAGCCAACCCTGACTCCCCGACTCACCAAATG
>SNQJ01S0193055.1:27999-39123 GCA_010110895.2 Picea sitchensis | reverse complement strand
AATTTTGCATTGTAGTTCAAGGTTGATCTGGAAAAATTTCTCTCTCTCCCATACATAGGATTCATTGAACGAAAAGTGATACATTTCATTCTCATCCTTGCATTGTTGGGTCAGAGTCATACAACATAAGTTTCACTTCTGTTTCCTTTGAGTAAACAACAGGTCTTAATAACACTTCGTAATCATAAAATTTATCTAGTAACTCTTTTCTAAGGCTCTATTACACCAACATTTAGTTAGGCTAGCACTTTGGAGTAGGAAGATAGATACACTCTCCAAAAGCACAAAACACACAATAGCATATTGTGTTAGGGAGTGTTAAATTCCATTTGCAACATTCTATCCTGGGAAGCCCTTCTCACACAAGGTTCAAACACTAGGTCGCATTGATATTGGCAGAGTTACTCACCCTGCTTTGTTGATATCAGTGTAGAGATTGCATGTATTACAGGGATCACTCAGAGGTATACCCACAATGATGAGTGGAAGCCTTTTGAGTTGATTGCGGGCTAGATACCCTGCCCTTGCATGTGGATCGGACTGTCGACTGTTCCCCCAGGATTTATTGTTGTTCTTGGTGACCTTAGTGGCCTATCTTTATAGGTTCTTACCCAAGGTGACTGTGGAGGGGAAAGTCTTCATAGTACCTAGAATTGATGTTGACCAAACTCACTCGGGCTCCTTGGAGGGTATACCCACGATTATGTGTGGGAGCTTGCACCAGGGTGTAAGTCCATTAAGCAGGTCGTCAGCGTAAATTTTCCACCCTAGCCCTGCCCCTTCTCGTCTCATTGTTGCGACATTGGATTTCATCACCAACTAGTGGCTTCCAAATTAGAAGGTCTTGTTTGCTTGGTTTTGCTTCCTAGATTTTATTTACTAGCACGTGTTGTTTGTTTCTCAAAGTTGACCATAGGATTTTATTCGCGAAGTTTTTCACTCGTTTACAATAGCTCCTCCACTTCGTTCACGTAGAATGCAGGGTTTATCTCCAAAGAATCTGGAAGGTTCTCAACCCTTGCCCACAAGCACACCTGGAGGCTCTCCTCGGTAGAGTGAAGTCCCAGTCGTCATCACCCCACAAGTGGAACGCACTGACTCTCTAGAACGTTTTCGCATTACAAACACTCGAGAGGATTTTAGACTTAACCCTAATTCTGAGAGACATTTTATGTGAGCAGACTCTACTGGAGACTTAAATGTTGTATATTCTGGATCTCCGACTGGACCTTTTCCCGGTATAGAGGGCCAAGATCCTTTTTGGTCTAGAGGTGTTTTTCGACGAGACCTTTTTGGTCCAGGTTCACCTGTGATTTCTAAAATTAATCCTCCTGTGATTTCTGAGATCTCTAATTTAGAGACAGTACCATTGACTATTGCTTATCATTTAGTTGTCCCTGCCGAAATGGCCCATCTTGCAACTACTACGAGTGTTCCAATCGGGCTTCTAGTGGTTAGTCTTGCTCCCATCAACACACCGGGAACACCCAATGTCAATCTGACACTACCACCTGGATACCGTGCGTTGAATGCTACCATTCCTACTCCCGCGCAAACTCCATCCGACTCTCCTAGTGGTCTTTCTTTTTCTCGGCACTTTCTTCCCGGTTTTGTTCCAACACTCCCTCAATTTTCTTTTGGAGGACCTTCTTCATCTTCTACTCGCAATCCCAATCCTAGTGGCGCTATTCCGTCATTCACTCCAACTTGTCATCTTTCGGTTGGTGGACAATCTCATCAAAGTAGTATCACTCAACCCCCTCTCAGTTGGCAAATGCCAATTGGAACATTGCCCTCAATTGGTACACCACCTTCAATGGGCAGGGCAACCCCGCCTTATGGGCAGAACATACCTCCCTCCTTGGCCCAGTATTGGAATCAACTGATACAAAATTCTTCTCAATCGACTGGGGGGCAACAGTTTCCGACTGCGTCCGTAACACCCCCTAGCATGGGCTAACCATATCCTGGTTTGTTTAATCCCATTTGGGGGTCGAATGCTCAAAATCAAGCCTTTGTTCCAGGGTATACTCCAATGAGCTACTATCTTGTCCAACCACCACCGAATATGCCTGGATCTTCACATTATATGCAGACTGCTTATGGTCCTACTGGTTTGCCGACAGGGCTTCTTCCCTAGAGCCACTAGTACCTGCAGGTGAATCGACAGTTACCCTTTCTTGCTACTTTGGATCTTCCGGATTTGTCTAGGAGTTTAAATGATCCTATTCGTCGCTCTCCCCAATGGCCTGTTATCCCAGCCAAGCTTCCCTCGGACATTCCTAAATTCGACGGCAAAGTGGGAGAGGACAAAAATAATCACATCATGACTTTTCACCTATGGTTTTCATCCAACTCGTTGATGGATGACTCTATTCGTTTACGTATTTTTCAAAGAACCCTTACCGGTTCTGCTACGAAGTGGTATATCGAATTGCCACGAGGTTTCTTCTCAGATTTCAACACTCTCGCTATGGATTTCCTTACGCATTACCAGTTACCGATCTGTTACGATATAGGGACCGATATTTTGACTTCCTTTAAACAGACTAAAGGCACTCATATATCTGATCACATCCATGAGTGGAGACGGAGACGACGTCTCATTAAACTTGAGCTCCCCGATCAGTTACTGGCAGAATGGTTTACAAAATCATTTGTGAACGAAATTGGTAAGGACATTGCCATGGGTGGCGTTGTCACGGAAGAGAAGGCTATAATTCGAGCTCAGTATCTTGACCTCGTTTATTCACAAAGGGGAACCCTTTACGATTTATTGCCTAAATTACCTCGTCCTAATTCTTCCAGCACTTCAACTACTCCAGTTGCTTCGCATGCAGCTGACGGTGTGATTGGTACTGCCCAAGCTCAATCACATGTCGCTTCAATCCCAAACCCTAAATCTACTTCTTCTAATGTTCAAAATGCTCCGTCTCCTGCCACTCCCACCAAAAAAAATTCTGAGGTAAATGTCGTCCAATCTACCCCAGCCAGTAAAAACAAATCTAATAAGGGGAGAGGAAAGAATAAGGAGGGTAAAAATAATCCTCAAGTAGAGAAAACTAAAACTACCCCTGTTGACGATCGGGATAAGTGCAAACCACGATACCCTTGCCTTATCTGTGGTGATGATCACTACACGAAGGATTGTCCACGACATGTTGAGGTCACTAAGTTCCTTCAGGGATCCTCGAACCCCCCTGCACTGGTTGTCTTGTCCCAACCCTTCCCGTCTCAACAACAGGCTCAGTTGGTCATCCATGACCACCCTTCACCTTCTACCACTTCTTATGTTTTGATGTGTACTAGTGATTCTAAGAAAAACAATGTTTCACTCACGACTCGAGCCAAAGATTATTCTCCATCTAAGGAGAAGGTTGACGATTTACCCCCTACTTTGGTACAACCCTCTCCCACGAATCCACCTACCAATGGTCCTCTTCATCTCGAACGACCGAGCCTCGACACAGTTCTACGACCCCCCCCAAAGGGTGTTGCTCAGAAATCGGCTTTCAATCCTCATGCTCGTGCGGCCCATAACTATAGCATTGTTGAAGATCTGGCCCAAGCACCTTCTGCGATGTCAGCCCTTGAGGTCCTTCAAACTTGTCCCACACAATGGAAAGCACTGTTGAAAGCTATTGGTGGAATTGACCCAATGGATACGAATTTAATAGTCTTTGACTTGGACGATCACATTCCAAGGTTACGCCCTCAACTCGCATTCCAGATACAGGTTGTTGTCTCTGACAAGAACATTTGCCACACTGTTATTGACGAGGGTGCCTCGATGTGTGTCATGTCTTTTGCTTGCTAGAAATCCATTGGCTCTCCTTCTTTGAATGAATCACAAAACACTCTTAAAGCCTTCAATGGAACTAGTTTTAAGCCCTACGGTGTTCTTCCTTCGTTGCCCATTACTTTAGCAGGTAAGACGGTCCAAGTTGAAGTGGAAGTCTTTGACGCTCCCCTTGATTATAATTTTTTCCTTGGCCGCAGCTGGATCGATTCCATGCGCGCCGTTGTGTCGACACTTTTCTGTGTAGTACGTTTCCCTCATCAAGGAAAGGTTGTTACTGTCGACCAACTCACCTTCTTCAATTCTGATACTCGTACTGGAAACGTACTGTTTATTGCTAAAACCCCACCGGGTTATGAGAATGCCGGTTTAGGCCTTCTAAAGGACTCCTCGTTAATGGATACTTTCTCCATTCCACTGCCCGATGTTCCACGCTCATCTGTTGCTTCTATCAATGTGATCTCCACCATGCCTCATGAAATTACTATGTCTCATGACCCTTGGATAGTCCCTGACCCCGGAGATCATATTCATTTTGGCGACATAATGTCGTTAAGTCCAGTTGAATTTGCCTATCAGGCCATTCAATCGGCAACAACTGCTACCCCTTCTCTTGATGAGTTGTCTCCCGATCCTTTTCATGTTATTTTTCCCACTGGCGAGATGATCATGTCCGTCATGGAAGACACCCCTTGGGACGATGGAAATCATTGTTCCATCCTCTTTCTAGAGCAACACACTCTTGAGAACTATCAATGGATTTCGACGTCGTCGACCGTTGTTGTCATATCGACCATTACCGGATCTGCACATGATGTGTTTGCCGAAGGGAACCTAAGTAATATCTCTCCCACGATTCCCATTGAACAATCTATTAAACCTGGAATCGTCGAAAATGTCCATATCGGAGCTTCGTGTTCCCCTGACGAAATAATCACCTATGCGTCCTAGTTCAAATAATTTCATGACATATTCGCTTGGAGCTACGAAGAAATGTCGGGTATTCACCCTGAAATTGTCATTCATGAGATTAAGACATATCCTGACGCTAAACTCGTTAGGCAACACCTTCGTCCAGTACACCCTCATAAATCGGCTGCTATAAAGCTCGAAGTCAAGAAACTTCTAAAAGCCGACTTTATTTATCCGGTGGCTCTCACAGACTGGGTTTCCAATCTTGTCCCAATTGACAAGAAACAAGGTATGATTTGTGTGTGTGTTGTTTATAGGGATATTAATAAAGCTTGTCCAAAAGACAACTTTCCTACCCCTTTCGTCGAACAGATTGTCGATGACTGTGCCGGAAGTGAAATCTTCTCTCTCATGGATGGTTTCTCTGGCTATAATCAAATTAACATCGTTCCCGAGGATCAACATAAGACTGCCTTTATTTGTCCTTGGGGTACTTTTGCATATCGGAAACTTCCTTTTGGTCTTAAGAACGTTGGCGCCACTTTTCAACGTGCTATGTCTTATGCATTTCATGATATCAAGCACATCGTTCAACCCTATTTGGACGATTACCCACTCATTCTATGCGCAGAGCCAATCACCCAAACCATCTTCGGGCTATCTTCATTCGCTATCGGTTCTACCGAATCAGTTTAAATCCTCATAAGTGTATTTTCTGTGTGGAATCCAGTCGTCTTCTAGGTTTTATAGTTTCGCGTCAAGGGATCCGGGTGGATCCATTGAAGGTTGAGGTGATCCTCAATATCCCTCCTCCTTCTACACTTCGCCAGTTGCAAAGTTTGCAGAGGAAAGCAAACTTTCTTCATCGTTTTATCCCCAATTACGCTGAGATCACTCATGGATTTACGCGACTATTAAAGAAGGATTCTGAGTTCGTCTGGGACACCATTGCCAACAATGCTTTTGAAGCTTTAAATTTGTCATTAACATGAGCTCCGCTTCTCTTTCCCCCCGATTACAATCGCGATTATTTCCTTTACCTTGCTACCTCAGATTACACTATTGGCATGGTTCTCGTCCAAGAGGATGATGCGCACGATGAACATGTTATTTATTACTTGATTCGAAGTCTTACGCTGACTGAAATCAAGTATCAACATGTTGAGAAACTGGCCTTGGCTGTTGTTCAAGCCGTCCAACGCTTCCGGCACTATATCCTCTCACGCAAGACTACGATGATTTCTCATTGCAACCCTATGCAACATATTTTGACATGTCAATTGCTAGGGGGCACATACTCCAAATGGATTGTGATACTCCAGGAGTTTGACTTGGAATTCGACAGCGTCAAGTCCAAGAAATCCTTAGTTTTTGCTGAGTTGATATGCGATTTTCCCCACTCTGCAATGGAAAATGTAGTAGTTGATTCATTACCTGATGAATCTCTTTTCCTTATTAGCACTGATGATATTTGGTATGGGGATATCATTATATATCTCCAAACCTAGACTTTCCAACCTACTTTGTCTAGTACTGAACGACATCGCATACGATATAAAGCTCATCAATACATTATCCTCGGGGATACTCTTTACCGTCGGGGGATTGACTCTGTTTTTCGACGTTTTCTAACGTTTGACAAAGCCGAGAAAGCTCTGAATGACTGCCATTCCGGAGCATGTGGTGGTCATATGTATGGGTATGCTACTGCCCAGAATATCTTAAGAGCAGGGTATTTTTTTCCTTCTTTGTTTAACGACTGCATCACCGCTATTCAGAAATGGCATGCCTGCCAGACCTACAATCAGAAAATTCGGTCACATCCTGCTCCTCTTCACCCTGTGGTCTCAGTTGGTCCCTTTGCGAAATGGGGCATTGATTGCATGACATGTCAGCCTCACTCGGCCGCGGGGCATGGTTACATCATTGTAGCCGTTGATTATTTTACGAAATGGGCCGAGGCGATGTCGACATTTGACAACACTAGAAAGACCGCAACATTGTTTCTTTTTAATCACGTCATAACTCGTTTTGGTTTTCCCCAAGCTATCGTTACCAATCACGGTAGTCACTTTAGGAATTTTATGATGTCTGAACATACTAAAAAGTTGGGTCTTCGCCATGATAACTCAACGCCCTATTATCCACAAGCCAATGGCCAAGTCGAAGCGATTAACAAAGTTCTCATAACTATGCTTCGACGAATGATAGGGATTCATAAAACAAGTTGGCACATAATGTTGTTTTCGACATTGTGGGCGTACTGGACATCTGTCAAGTCCACTACTGGGTTTACACCTTTTCGGTTAGTCTATTGTGTGGAAGCCATTCTCCCTATCGAATGTGAGATACCTTCTTTGAAACTAGTTGTTGAACTCCTACCCAACACTTCTACTGAAGAAGAACATCTATTGTATATTATGCGATTAGACGAAACTCGACGTGACGCCACCCTAGTAATAGAAGCCCAGAAGAAACGTTTCAAGTCCCAATATGACAAGCATGTCAAGCCTCGCGTTTTCTCCGAAGGTGATCTTGTTCTTCTCTATGAACAAGATCGAGATGTGTTATGAGCTGGGAAATTTGAACCCATGTGGCGAGGTCCTTATATCGTTCGACGAGTTTTGGAAAAAGGAGCATATGAGTTGGTAGATTATGATGGTATCCCTTTGAGTGAACCCATAAATGAGTTGTACTTGAAGAAGTACTATGCATAAAATCATTTGTGCACAAGTACTTGTATTTGTATTGTATCATACATTTTGTGTGTTACTTTAGCTTGCTTTTGTCATTATCTGGTCTCTGCCCTTATGTGACGTTGTGTTTGATTTCCAGATGTCAGAGTCTTCGCTACCCTATATTGGCTTCGCTGATGACGCTAGCCATAGTACTCAGAACCTTACTTCTACTGCATGGAAAATTTACACCCCTACAAACGAACTTGTCTCTTTACGAGGTGTGTGCCTTGGTCGTGCAACCAACAACATTGCAGAGTATATCGTCGTTATTGAATTATTGGTTGACGCTATCTCGCTCGAAATTCGTTATTTGGTTGTGCGACTTGATTCGCAGTTGGTAGTACTACAGTTAAGTAATGTCTACTCTATTCGAAGTCCTACTTTGTTACAGGTATATTTGCGAATTCGCCTCTTGGAACATTATTTTGATCACATTGAATATCAACATATTCCTAGATGTCTAAATACTTTAACAGATGCATTGAATAATTATGTATTGGATAGACATTTGAATCATTTATGAATCAATCACATCAATATTCACACAATATAAGGTAAACTGGTAGAATCTGTCTGTATATATAATGATCAAAAGAGTTTTTTACAAAAATTTTGTCCGAAGACCAAAACGTCAAAATTTGAAGCTCATAGCTTCTACAAAGTGACGTCATGGATGACATTCACGGTAACACACGACTACTTGAGAAACTCTATGGAGCAGTCGACTCATAGATGTTTATACCCCTACAGTATGATGTTGATCACGTCATGGAACCTCTTCCAGAGTCATGTCTAGAATGTCTGCAGTCAGGCCCTCTAGATTCTGTTCCACTACTTGATAATCCTCAGCATACTGTGGTGCTGCTGCTACCTCTCCTCGCCACTAGATGGGAGAAGTGTTGGGAGGTCTGTAAGGTCTAACATCTGTGTTATTAACAAACGATTTTTCATTAGTCTTTGGACAAACATATAAAACAAAAATATTTGAATATGATAAAAACTTCAAAAACATTTAAAAAGAAAAATGTGTGTACTTCTTACCAAGGTCCCCCCACTGAGCATCCTCTGGAAATACCAAATCCGAATCTCCTCAGAAATCCATCCCAGCATAAGTGTAGTCATCAACCATCAATATCTATGGTTGAAGCCAGTCAAAGAAAGTATCATCATATTTGATGATCGGTCCTGCTACGTGTCGGGCCATGAGTCGACACCATCTCAACATCTGTGGATCCCTGGGAGCCGATAAATTCCATTCCACCTGTAGCCTCAGTAATGGGACCCACTCAAGAAAGAAGGATACCAACAAAGATCTGTACCCGAATTTCTTCAGGTCACCTCACCTACATTTGGTTAATTGCTTTTTTATACTGTGAAGCATAGCATCTGCCCAGTTGAATACCCGCGGCTCAGTACACTCAATAGCATACTGGAAGTAACTCTGTAATGCCATATGATGATTAGAAATCCTAGCCATTCGAGCTATAGTGAAAAGGATAGTACGGAGGGTCAAGTCTCGTACCCCCCAGATAGCTACTTTTCCTTTATTTCTCTCAGCCTCGGGAACGTAGTGTAAATTGCAGTACTCACTCATCTTTAGCCCACCACCTCTACTACCGATCAGGCTCACATAGTACCCCCTCCGGGACAATCCGGTCAAAAAGTAAATGTCCTCAATGTCTAGTGATAGTGTGTGGACCCCCACCTGAAATACCTGCTGATCAGGGTCCCACATATGCACCAAGTACTCTAATAGTCTGACTTGGGCCCTCATGCCCGGGATGCGAAAGCATTTCAGGAGTCCACAATCTCTCAAAGAAGCTATAGTAGGTGGATGATTTTCGGCCATTGCATTGTCTTCTTCATGTTCCCTTTCGCGCCATTCAAGCACCATGTTGATGGTCAATTATCTGCATAAGAGACACATTAAGAAGATTAACAACTTTTTTCATGAGTTCATTCTCTTTTATTGGCTAAATTTAAAAAAAAAAATTGATCTTTGCGGTTCTCGCAGGTGCCCTTTGTGCACAGTGTGAGAACCTCGCAGGTGGCCTTACTCTCACCTGCGAGAATGCATCATTCTCGTAGGCCCCGTATAGCCTGCCTACAAGAATGGCAGCGTGCATGTAGGGTTTGTAAAATCAACTTAAAAATAAAAATTTAACCAATGAAATTAAAAAGTTAAACCATGAAAGTGTTAAAGAGGAAGAGAATACCTCACTGTCGCAGACGGCTCACTGAATGGTCTCTCGTAGCTCCCGTAATCTAATGCCGAACTCTGAGGGTAAAAGAAGGGTTTTTTGAGCTCAATAGTGGAAATGTAAAAATGATTTGGTAAAAAGAGTATTTACTCCTTTTATTTACTTTTACTATGTCATTTTTTGTTATTTATATATTAAACTCTAATCCCTAATGTCATTTTGAGTGAACCTTTTGCAGGCGTGATGATTTTGATGATCATATACAGGGATACAGACATATTTTTCTTTGTCATCACGTGTTTTTTATTGTTTTTTATGGTTTTATATAAAAACCTCGAGCATGGTCTTTGTCCGTTCTTGCACTCGTAAATACATGAGAACACGATTGAGCATACTTTTATCACTTTTTCGGGCTCAACAAGGTTATATGACAAAGGAACCCCCCTGGAGTCCTCTTTAAGCTCTTTTCAGACTTTGTAAACATGAAAAGATCACCGAGCGACCTTGCTATTTTCACGCTCGATAAAGTATTTGAAGTAAGCATCTGGTGAGCGATAATTTATCTCTTTTTCGGTCTCATCCAGACTATTTTACGAAAAAGGAACTGAGAGGGTTCTCTTTTAAGTGTTTTTCCAAACTCTATAATCTTGAAAAACCTTCGAGTTTTCTATCTTTGGACTCGTTAAACAAACATTGACAGACCCGTGATGGGACCGAACCACTCCTTATTAGGGTTCGTTAAACATACTCCGAGGGACTCGTCCGAAGGATGATCTTACATCAACAAGCATATGTTATCCTCCTCAAGCTTGCGTAAAAATAAAGAGGTACTCGCCAGAAATGGTGGGGGGAAATTTGGGAAAGGGATATGTTTTCATTTTTGTATTAATTGGCAGTAAGTGTCTCTCTTAAACATGACAACCCCCTACTCATCATTTGAAGCCAATTTGGGAAATCCATTTGTCTCTCATTCGATTTATTACAAGGTCATTCCCTGTGTCGCCTTTGAGTCAATGCTGCCAAATCATTGGTTGTGACGTTCATATGTTCAAGAGAATCCCATCTGAAACCTATATTGAGTCGACCATCTGCAGTTATCCATTCTCTCTGTGTCGGCCTTCCCTGTGTCCAGTCCAATTCATATCATACTCTGTTTCACCTTCAAAATCTGTTACTCATTTTGTGTCATTGATGGGGGATACATCAAAGCCTTCCTATGACGAGTTTTGTTTCGTCGACTTCAACTTATTATCCGGAATCAAGACTTAGAAATTATTTGGTACCTTGGAGATTGCATGCCTCAATGGTAGGATTCCTCTCTTTCGACAGTGGGTTTACATTATTGTCCCCTGATCAAAAGATTCCATCAGATGTTCGACTTCAACTCATTTATTCGCACTTGATGGATTGTACTAGAGTACCTTGGGAGTCATTGACATCAATGGTGATTTCCCTCGCACTTGTTAATGGTTTC